>MCJB01048145.1:0-49829 GCA_002018475.1 Nicotiana obtusifolia | reverse complement strand
GGCAAACGGATTCTCTTCCTGCTCCACATCCACATCATCTACATGGTCTGCCATATCTTCCTGCCTACAACCACCAAAACAAACACCGTGCAATCAAGTGAAATTAGACTTATAGCAAAGTCTAATTCCCCGGCAACGGCGCCAAAATTTAATCCGCTCAAATTACACCTTAACAATAGTGTAAGCGATCGATGTCAAATATAGTAACCCAACGAGGTTGGGGTCGAATCCCACAGGGAATAGGCGTGAAACAATAATCCGATTAATGCAATACTGTACTTAGTCGTAATTCGATCAAGTAGCCAAATAGAGTAAATCAATATTGAGTATGTAAAGAAAAGTAAACTAACAGTTGCAGTTCGAAAGTAATTTGAAAGTAAAAATATGAATTTGAGATACTAAGGTTGTGTTCCCTCTAATGTAGTAGAATGTATTGATATTGATATTGAAGTCCGTTCTTGATATGCGATCAGTTCTTATTACCGTGTTATCCAATATTTCCCAACACTTAAATAATGTATCCTCTCATGATCCTCCTGAATACTAAAGAGTCAAAATTAAGAACACCCAATCATTCGCCAAATTGAAATATACTTATTCCTAAGTGATTTCGTTAAACAAGGTTTAAAGCCTTGAATTCTTGTTATTTATCTCTACCAAACTCTATCTCACTTTTCCAAGATACGATAGCGTAAATTGGCACTCGTTAATGTTTGCAACCACAAACGATTAAATTAAGAACAAGAGATAAATAAATATCAAGCTTCTTTCGAAATTGGAATCAATATCAACCTTTCAATAACATTCTACCCATCTAGGGTTCACAACCTCAGTATTAGAGTTTAGCTACACATGTTGAAAACTAAAGAACAAAGGAGAATAATTGAATTCATCTTACAACAATATCGAATTATCAGTTTTGATCACCCAAAAACTTCTCTCAATTTGAAAATAATCAAAAGCAGTACTTTACACTTTGAATTCTGACAAGTCTCTCTTCACACAACCCTAGAAAAACTATTTATAGAGGCCCAAAGTCCGAGGCGAGCAGCAGTTAGGTTTGACATAGTTGCACGTCTGCGATCGCATTCCTGTCGCAGAGCAGGAATGCGGTTCGCAAAATCTTCACGTTTCATCGCAGATCATACCCGTCAGTTTCGCTCTCGTCGCATTTGAAAATGCGGTTCGCATATTGGCTCTGCGATCGCAGAATGCGATCTCAATCTCCACTCTATTTTTCACCTCAGACTCTGTTCGTGTCTGCGATGATAATGCGGTTAGCATTCCTGTTTTGCGACCGCATTCTCAACTTGAAATTTGGCTTGAAGTTCTGTCTACCTCTGCGATCTTCTTGCGACTTCTGCGACTCGCATAGCTGTTTTGCGGTCGCAGAATTGAACCTGCTATACTTTTGAACTCTTTTCTTGCCTTTGGGCAGCTTTTTGGACTTCTTTTCATGCTTCTGGGTCTCTTCCCTCAATATACTGAAATTACACTAAAACTAAGTAAATATCGTGATAATTAACAAGTAGAACAAGTAAAAATCTAAACAAATAGTATCAAAATGTGCCAAAATTACCCGGCACGTCACTCACATGTTGTACGGACAACTCACGTGTTATATTATCAATAACCTCAAAATCAGTCCCTAGTCTTCATTCAGTCATTAATCTCTCCAGTCTCACGGGCTCACAATGTCATGAAACTAGCCCAAAATGATGATACGATATATCAATAAATAACAACAGAGACTTGTATATGATATGCAATGAATGAGATGACTGAGTACGAAATTACAATTTAAACATATAATTCGACAGCAGAAATGACCTTAGTGGGTTCCAATAATACCAACATTTACCTAAGCATGATTTCTAATAAGAGTGACAGCACAGTTTCTTTAACACATAAGCATACATGAAAAAATACAAATTAATTGACTATATAGCTCTGCGAAATCGACTGAGTCTCAATTTCTACGGTGTACGCCTACACGCCCGTCACCTAACATATGCGTCACCTCCAAACAATTCACATTATGCATATAATCAGGATTCATACCCTCAGCTCGACGTTTAGAAGTGTTACTTACCTCGAACAACCCGAATCCGATACCGAGCAAGCTAAATAATACTCCAGAAATTTCCATTCCGCGCGTATCAACTTCCGAATGCCTTCCTATCTCCTCAATTCCATGCCAAACGATTCGAAACTACTCAAACAACGTGTAAATTAACCAACTATTCTCCAATGCTTGTAATTTAACAATTTATAAAAATTCTCAACTCCGCTAGAAAAGTCAAGCAAAAGTCAACAATGGGGCTTGTAGACAATAAATTGCGTCGAGAAAATAAAATCAAGACCGAAAATATCGCAACAATCGTAGCATTTGATTTCAAATAATATGAGTGTAGAATCTCTATGATTCCTTTGGTTCTACTTTTTCAATATAAATTCAAGGACCTTTGAGCTTGATCTTGAACCTATATTTGTTGTCACGAACGATGATCATGAATTCGACTAGCATGAACTTTGATTTGAACTCGTACTCCTTGAATCTTGATTTATTTTTCGTTCTTGAGATTGAACTTGATTTGTCCTTCGTTCTTGAGTTTGAACTTGATTTGTTGAACTTGAACTTGATTGCTTTAAGCTTGAAACTTGTGGAGGAATTTGCAGCGTTTGATCCATGAGCTCTTTCTTGCTTCTTGTTATAACTTTTGGTGTCTTTTATGAGCTATGAAGACCCCTATTTATAGTTGTGGAAGGGAAGAGTTATGGTAAGACAAACTCTTTCCGACCAATTAGATTGAAGTGTGACAATGCTGTATTTGATTGGCCAGAACAAGCCACTTGCCCGTGTGGCAAAATTTTGTTGGCCATTTAATTTGACTTGGCATTTCCTTGTCATTTGACACGTGGCATGATGTTATTGGCTCTTCCGTTCGACTTGGCGTGCCACGTCATTTGACATGTGGCATCAAACTAGGCCTCTAGGAAGATGGCTTATTGGGCCTAATGAAGTGGGCTCATTATTTGTTTCCCAACTAAATGGGTTAGCCCAGTCAATGTTTATTGAATTTAAGTAATTAATCTAATTATATTAGCCCCTAATATTTATTTGGACTAATACTAAAATATAATCCACGTTCTTTTATTGATTTAAATTCGATAAAATTTAAATGCTTACAAATGTCTCTACTTTTAAGACTTATCAAGGTCTTTAAACCTTTGAAGACTAGGCTTTGAAGTATTTATATTAGTATACTTGAACTAGCTTGACTTAATCATATGAAATGTTAAAGTATTTGAACTTTATATTTCAAATTTCAGTGTTACATGCCTCAATCACATGGAATGTAAAAGCTATTAAATTTTAAATTCCAAGATCACAGTTGCACAAGATCACGTGGCTTTGTAATCCATATTGAACTTGGTTTTCAATCTTTATTCTTGGCAAAGCAATCCTTTTTGGTCTCTAATAAGAACACTTTGCCGTGACTATTATAATTTTAGGAGGCAACTACAAACACTTGATTCCTTTTTCATGTTGGGAACTAAATCTTGTCACTGCCTTACAAGTCTCACATCGTGACAAATTCGTTTGGGCAGAGCCATTTGCCTCTATATATATACTGTTTCCCCTTAAATCCGGATAACAATTGAATTTGTTCGTAACGCTAAGAATCTGTGAATCGATTTGATACAATATAAAAATATAGCGTAAATGATTAAAGGACAATAAGCAAATAAGGCATGACCCCGATCCCTATAAGCTTAATGGTTGAAAACAGAGCAAATGATAACTTGTTTAAACCGCTTTGAACAAGGCTAAGGCCTAACCGGTTATTAATGTGCTCTGAACTTACTACAAGGCTGAAGCCGGGCTAACTATTAATTAGTCGGTCGCGATCCTAGCTAAGGCAGGATATTATGACACATTAGAATCAAGGAACAAACTTGAAATATATTGAATAAATATCATCATACAAGGTGGGATATTTACATATATCACGATCTTCTTCAATTGTAAACCTCAACTTGCAACACAAGCTGTTTCGATTCAGTCTTAAAAAATTACCGGTGAAGGTAATCTCAGGTACTTTTTTTTTTTTTAGCCTTCCTCTTTGCCTACAAACGAAATGGATATGTTCTTGTTTAACAAGATGATTCATGCATGAAGAAGATAATCTTAGGGTATGTTCTTGTTTAACAAGATGATTCATGTATGAAGAAGATAATCTTAGGGTGTGAAGGGATGGATACTCATTCTCGTCCGAAAACTGGAGGCATAATCTTAAGGCGTAAAGGTTCACACAGCATACAGAAGGACACAACTGGGCAACATATAGAAGAACAAATTCTCAACAGCATCTAAAATGATCAACCCGGAACAGCTTATAGTTGGACAAACCCATGGCAACTTATAGAAAGGACAAATTATCAACAACATATAGAATGATCAAATCCGTGATGAGACTAGCTTAAGGTGCAAAGGGACTTAAATGTCCACCTTAAGACTGAAAAATTATAGTTCCTTTTAAGGACAAATCCATGAAGAGACCAACTTAAGGTCAAAGGGACTTGAACATCCACCTTAAGATTGAAAATTCATAGTTCCTTTTAAGGACAAACCAGCAAAAGGCCAACTTAAGGTGCAAAGGGACTAATATGTCCACCTTAAGTTTAAAAAAAATTATAATTCCTTTTAAGAACAAACCGTAAAAAAAGCCAACTTAAGGTGCAAAGGGATTTAAACGTCCACCTTAAGATTGGAAAATCAAAAAGCCTCAACTTAAAAACTTGGTGCAACTTGAAGACCGACAAACTTGATGATTTGACGAACTTGAAGATTTGGCGGACTTTGACACGTCAA
The DNA here is from genome assembly GCA_002018475.1 of Nicotiana obtusifolia. Taxonomy (NCBI): domain Eukaryota; kingdom Viridiplantae; phylum Streptophyta; class Magnoliopsida; order Solanales; family Solanaceae; genus Nicotiana; species Nicotiana obtusifolia. Next base: position 44,953 of record MCJB01048145.1, on the reverse strand, counting down.
CTTGAAGAGCGATGGACTTTAAAACTTTAACTCGAAAAAATAGCAAACTTAAAAACTTCAGATTTAAGATTTGTAGGGCTTAAACAACTCAACTTGAAGACCGGCGAACTTAAGGACTTCAACTTGAAGACCGATGGACTTGAAGACTTGGAGGGCTTGAATGCTTCAACTTAAAGACTGGCAGACTTGTAAACTTCAACTTGAAGGATGGTGGACTTGCAAAATTCAACTTAAAGACCAACAAATTTGAAGATTTGACGGACTTGAAAATTTGGTGGACTTTAATGCTTCAACTTGAAGAGTGGTGGACTTCTAAACTTCAACTTGAAAAAATAGCATACTTGAAGACTTCGCTCGAATTCGAAAAGCTTTACAACTTGAAGACTTTGCCGAATTTGAAGAGCTTTAAGACTTTGAAGAGCTTTAGACTTGAGTCTTTGCTCGTATTTGAAGAGCTTTGCAACTTGAACACTTCGCCCAAATTTGATGAGCTTTACGACTTGAAGACTTCGCTCAATTTTGCAGAGCTTTACGCCTTAAAGATTCAATTCAAAATTGGGGAGTTTCGTGACATACCATATATACTCATGTATCAAGAAGCATTATAACTTGCAGTTTAGGCTCGTGCGTTAAGGAGCATTGCAACGTGCAGTTTAGACTCGTGCATTGAGGAGCATTATAACTTGCAGTTTAGGCTTGTCCGTTAAGGAGCATTACGACTTGCAGTTTTGGCTTATGCATTAAAGAGCATTATAACTTGCAGTTTAGGCTCGTGCATTAAGGAATGTTTCAACATGCATGGACTCTTCAGCTTCATCTTCGAATGAATACTTTTCCTCGTTCTCAGCATCCTCTACTTTTATTTCATCATGAGGCTCAAAGCTAGGAAACCTTTGATCTCCACTTGTAGCCATACTGAATTCCATATCATGTGCACGAGTTGCTAGTTCTTCAAATGTTTTGGGCTTTATTCCTTTTAAGATATAGCAAAGACTCCAATACATGCCTTGAATGCACATTTCGATGCCAGAAATTTCGCTAAGGTGATCTTTGCAGTTGAGGCTTAAGCTCCTCCAGCGATTGATGAAGTCAATAACTGGCTCATCCTTTTCTTGATGAGTGTTTGTAAGTTCGATCATGCTTCCGATTGAGAAACTCTTTCTCCAACTGCTCCCCACTATCGATGAAACCAAGTTCGAGATCTATGTACCAATCGAATGCATTACCTTTGAGAGAATGAACAAACTGTTTAACAAGATGATCACTATAAGTCCCAGCGTTGTTGCATGTCTCGACGAAATGCGCCATATGTTGCTTTGAATTTCCTTTTCCTTCAAATTGTTGAAGCTTTGGAGGTTGATATCCAGTAGGCATCTTCAAGTTATCAATTCGTTTTGTGTATGACTTTGCATCTGCGAGGGAAGATTTAATCGGAGGATCAATTTAATCTTCAATTGTCCGCACGATGAAGTCCTTCAATTGGTCAACATGAATTAGACCTTCTAAAGAAACTTGGATCTCTTTGACCACGATCGTTTGACTCGCAAAGGATTCTCCCTCTTCTTTATCTTCGGAAAGCTCGACAAGTGCTTGAATTGATTTTGCTAATGCTAAGCTCTCGATCTCACTTGCTAACTTTCCGAGGCGAGTATCTCGATCCTCCATATACTTGGTCAACTTCTCAAGTACTTTGATCAAATTTGCCAGTTGTTCTTCCATGGTAGAATTGTTAGATCTTGTTCTTGAACTTGGAAAAGAAGAGATGAGAGGCAGAGATCGTCCTATTGGGCGTGCCAAAATTTTTAGACAATAAATTGCGTCGAGAAAATAAAATCAAGACCGAAAATATCGCAACAATCGTAGTATTTGATTCCAAATAATATGAGTGTACAATCTCTATGATTCCTCCATTCTACTTTTCCAATATAAATTCAAGGGCCTTTGATCTTGATCTTGATTTTGATCTTGATCTTGAACCTATATTTGTTGTCACGAACAATGATCTTGAATTCAACTAGCACGAACTTCAATTTGAACTCGTACTATCTTGATTTATTTTTCGTTCTTGAGATTGAACTTGATTTGTCCTTCGTTCTTGAGTTTGAACTTGATTTGTTGAACTTGAACTTGATTTCTTTAAGCTTGAAACTTGTGGAGGAATTTGCAGCGTTTGATCCATGAGCTCTTTCTTGCTTCTTGTTATAACTTCTGGTGTCTTTTATGAGTTATGAAGACCCCTATTTATATTTGTGGAACGGAAGAGTTATGGTAAGAACAAACTCTTTCCGACCAATCATATTGAAGCATGACAAGGCTGCATTTGATTGCCCAGAACATGCCACTTGCATATGTGGCACAATTTCATTGGTCTTTTAATTTGACTTGACATGCCTTGTCATTTTGACACATGGCATGATCATATTGGCGCTTCCGTTCGACTTCGCGTGCCACGTCATTTGATATGTGACACCAAACTGGGCCTCTAGGAAGATGACTTATTGGGCCTAATGAAGTGGGCTCATTATTTGTAGTCTAACTAAATGGGTTAGCGCAGTCAGTATTTATTGGACTTAAGTAATTAATCTAATTATATTAGCCCATAATATTTATTTGGACTAATATACTAAAATATAGTCCATGTTATTTTATTGAATTAAATTCGATAAAATTTAAATGCTTACAGGGCCTACGTCTCGTAATCCGACAAAAAATTATAAAATCTGAACTCTCATTCAACCACGAGTCCAACCATACCAAAATTACTCAAATTCGACCACAACTCGGCCTTCAAATCATCAATTAAAGCCTATGAAATTTTCTATCATTTTCAACCCAAAACACTAATTTAATGATAAAAACAACAATATATTCATGTAATTTAACCAAAATTGAGTTAGAATCACTTACCCAATCGATATGGTAAAAATTGTCTCAAGAATCGCTTCAATCCAAGCTCAATAGCTCCAAATATGGCCGAAACCTCCGAAATATAGCTTATGCCCAGGTATTTACCCTTCGCGATAGCGAAGCACAATTTTTTCCCAACTCAAAATTGCCCTTCGCGATTGCGGAAAACCAATCGCGATCGCGAATAACAAGCTTCCCAACTCTTCCAGATAGCCTCTAGTATAATGATCATAATGTTTTGTACATAACACCAAATAATAAATGGTTTGACATTCTAAAAACTAGACACCAAGGGCTACAACTTTCATTTTTAGATCATCTCCAAATTTCTTATAGATTGCAAGATATAAGCTTCTAAAATCAGCCATGTGCAGTACAAATTTCCTTCTACGCGATCGCGAAAAGGCCTACGGGATCGCGATTCACAAGGCCCTAAACTGCAGTTTGCTCTTTGCGAACGTGGCCAAATGTTCGTGATCGTGATGCACACCTCTGTAGTCAAAAACCAACCATGAAAAATATTCTAGAACTGGTTCGAAACCACCCGAAACTCACCCGAGCCACTCGGGACCCCGTCCGAACATACCAACAAGTCCCAAAATATTTTACGGACCTACTCGAGGCCTCAAATCTCATATAACAATAACGAAACAACGAATCGTACCATAATTCAAACTTAGAAATTTTTAAATCTTTCGATTTTCAAAACTCGTGCCGAACCATATCAATTCAAGTTGGAATGAACTCAAATTTTGCATACAAGTCATAAATGACGTAACGAAACTACTGAGATTTTCGAAACCACAATCCGAACTCGATATCATCAAAGTCAACTCCGGGTCAAATTTATGAACATTCTAATCTTTCAAGTTTCCCACTTTCGCCAATTGGTGTCGAAACCTTCTAGAAATATCCAAATGAAATACCGGGCATACGACCAAGTCAAAATCACCATCTGGACCTAACTGAACCATCAAAACTTCGTTCTGAGGTCAAATACTAAAAAGTCAAACTTGGTCAATTCTTCCAACTTAAAGCTTCAAACATGAAATTCATTCTTCCGAACTAATTCCGAAACACCTGAAAAACCAAAACCGACGATTCACACAAGTCATAATACATGATATGAAGCTATTCAAGACTTCAAATAGTAGAAAGGAGCGTAATTGCCCAAAACGACCGATCGAATCGTTAGAAAGATACTAATTTACAAAAAAATTGTGATATATGGTCAATTTGCCCACTATGTGTTGGTCAAGGGCCACAACTCAACTTCCTTTCAGTATTTGGCTGTTCACATCACCCCCAACCACACAACTCTTTCCCTTTAAGCAGTACAAACCATTCAGCCAAAAAAAGGTTTCAGTTAGCCGAAAGTATAACGTTATCGGCCTATTGGTTATTTGGTTTTGGTTATAATGGTAAGAGTCTTATAATTTTTATGTGCAACAATAAGTTATGTGACTTTGATACAAAAAGAATATACTTTAGTTACCATTTATGGAATTAACCAAAAGTTTGAGATGCAACTACTGTTTTATCAATAAGTTTGGAGTTACTGAAACCAACTATAATATTATTAGGAGTAAAAAGGCAACTTTTGAAGAAAAATAAGGATTTTAAGAACTCAATATTACTCTTGAGAATAATAAATCAATAATATAATAATAAACATCACAAGATTAACATTTGGGAAAAGTGACTTAGCATATGTATACGAAACTTTTTTTGTGTTACTCCCACCTGTGCGTCACAAAGTCTCATTGATATAAAAATAGCTAGTGTTAAACAAAAAGCATTATGTTTTCTGTAACTTCAGTCTAGTCTTAATGATTATCTGTATTGTAATATTAGAAGGAGGTAGTGTATCAACTAATTTCTTTTTTCAAATAATAAATGATCAAAGTTAGGTAATATGGTCAAATAATAGAGGATCAAAATTTACCAAAATAATAAAGCTCGGAAACTAAAACACAATTGATCCAACAAGTGAAAAGTTTGATGCTTTTTCATCACTGGTGGGTGCCTGTCCAACCACTTCGCAGAATGTCCCATGTAAAGGTGTTTTCAAAATTTGAAGTTTAATTATTAGTTTGATCTCTTATTTTTTTTAAATTATTGAGATTTAAATTAATAATTTATATAATATTCAATCAATTTCTTAAAAAAAATATATAATTTAAATCAAAGTTACTGAGTTCGGAATTCATAACCTACACATTAGCTCCGCCCCTGGTCTTACCATTTGATATGTATCAACATCCAGGTTGCACATGGCACAGAGCTCTAATCTCTTCCCTTTTGCTTCTTTAACATCACCTTCCCGGCAAGTCTCGGAGATAATCTCAAGTGCTTTTTCTAGTTTGTCTCTTGGCACAAGAGTGTCATTTTGTAAGAGCACAATATAAACTTGCTCAGCACCGACTTTTCTTATCTGCAGCAATAGTTAGAAACAATTGTTGTAAAGATGTTCAGTTCGTTGTGGCATGTTATTATTGATTTACATATTGCTTCGTCGTACCTTTGGATATCGGTGGCTGAGGAGAGTCAGTAAATGGCTGAATGCCTGAATACCGATGGGCTCTGACATTGATTGAATGTCTCCAAGTTTTGTAATTCCAGCATACAGTTTAAGGAAGTCTTTTGATCGTTTCAACTTTGTACTAAGAGCTTCTAAATCACTAGAACACAAGACTGCAGTCTTAGCCTGTTAAAATATATGAGAGAGATCAATATTGACACCCAATTTTGTCCCTCTAATAATAATTTATGCTTAAGTTCAAACATTTGATGATTTTCTGAATACTAGTAATAAATTAACGTGCTTTGCTTGTTATGTGCCATTTACTTGAACATCAGGCCTAGCCACACTTGTGAAATATTAAATGCTTAGAATACTTCACAAGTCCTTAATAAACCTAAATTCGGAAAATAAACGACCTTTGTATGCAGATTTTAAGAAATGACTTATATCTTTTCTTAAAATAAATCGAATCTTACCTAGTATTTTTGATAACTTAAAACTAATGGAATTAAATATTCACAATACTTCAATTAATATTGCAGGTGCCTAACTCACCTTAAAAATAATTAGGTGACAAGTTTTAGCTAAATAACAAAACCCTAGAATCACTAAAATGTTGCACTTTTTTTAACGTAGCTAAAATGGGGCGCAACAAGGCATATCATAAGTACAAGCCCAAAGCAAACAATGTCATAGCATAACTTGGTTGGTGCAGAATAACCTCAGTACACATCAGAGCAAAGGGAAGATTCCATACGCATGAATGATTATAAATTATAAAATAAATTGAAAAGACCTAGAGGAAAGTAGACTAACCTCCATATTTAAGAAAGTCTTTTTGCAGAATAGTGTCTCAATAACCTGAAAACAAAAAAGTACGTAATACAAAACTGTTAGAAAACCTATCATATATGTAAAAGTTTCGGAATAGAAATTTATAATGTATTAGTAGCCTGTAGGCAAAGCTTCTTTTGAAGCAAAAATGCTTTTTTTGACAAAAGTATTTTCTTTCTAAAATTAAGGTGCTTGGCCAAGCTTTTGAAAGAAAAAAAAATACTTTTAAGGAGAAGGAGAAGAGAAGCAATTTTGGAAAAGCAGAAAAAAGTAGTTTTTCTCTAAAATCACTTTTACAAAAATACACTTGGAAGTAATTTTTTAAAGCTTGGCCAAATACTATTTGCTACTCAGAAATGCTTTTCAAATTAATTAGTCAAACACAAAATGATTCTTACCAAACGTACTTTTGATAAAAGCACTTTTGAGAAAAGAATATCTCCAAAAAACTTGATTTTTGCAACTTGATCAAACAGAGTTATAGGTTATTTCAGCCGCTAAGGAACGTCTCGGTCTATTCTTTGGTCAAACACATTCTTGATATTGAGTTATCAAATATATATTTAAGTGTATGATTTTAATTTCATGAATGAAGTCACGAGCATACGTTTTCCAGAAAAAGGTAAATAATGTCCGATACCCTTTTTAAATCTAGTATGACAAACTTTATCAATCCTGAGGGGAAACAGTGTCTATAGTTCAAGAAAAAGAGCAAACATGGCAAAGAAAAAATTAAAGCAAATGCAATTTACAGATTTAGTGCTGTAACATTTACAACTAAATCATTAACATAGAGAAGCACAACATCCACCACGAAATCTAATGAATCAGAAAAGTTCTCCTACTATACAACATAAATTGAAAGGAAAAATCAAGTATTTGCAAGATTGAAAAAATATCCACAAGCAAAAGTCGTCATTCAAACCATAAAATCGTGATAATACAAAAAATATGCACTTGTGCAATTAAATCTATCTTCTTCAAGTACTACTGCATCTATTCAATGAGAGACTACTGGACTATTGGTGGATTCGTCTTACCGAATCAAAAAGAAGAAATAAACAAAAAACTCAAGCCGCTGTCGCGTAGTGAATATGTATGTATAATTTTCCTTTTATGAAAAACCCTAAATAATGTGACTCTGATGTTTTGGTCTTTTATAATTCTTGTTTTCGGCTGTGGGCCCGTCGAGTAGGTGCTGTATTTGGGTGATTTATATAAGGGTTCTTTACCTAAATAGTCGGTTATATTTATTGTTTACTTTTTCTAGTCATATACATAACTTATACATGATTATACATAATTATACACTTATAATACATAAACTATGCATCAATTTTACCTTCATCGACTATTTTTAATTTAAGTGGTTGAGTGGGTAGCTATTTGGATTAATTCTTCTTATATAAATATTTATTTTTAGGGATACTAATTAGAACACAACTAGGGTTTGCAAAATAAGAGATGTCAATTAAAGATGAATCAAATAAAATCATGTGTAGAGGATCATAAGAATGTTGCACTATCATTCTCATTCCATGGTTAGCATCCTTCCTCAGAATAATAAAAGGGGAAAAATACAAAAAGTGGCCGATTGATCGAAATTAATATATTTACTAGCTAAAAATTATATAAAATATATATATTATATGTATATAATATATATCTACAAAACATATATCTTTTTATGGGCCACTATTTTTAAGAACAGCTAAAAATATATATTTCTTTAATAAAAGCATAAGGAGTGGATCGATACAATTGAGTTTAATTGAATTTTAAAATTTAAGTAAACCACCGTGGAAATATTATGCATAAAAGATCTCAGATAGTTCACAAAAAAATTCGTGATATATGGTCAATTTGCCCACTGTGTGTTGGTCAAGGGCCACAACTCAAACGTCCAAATAAGAAACTAAATAAATGAACGTGATTTCTTTCAGTATTTGGCGGTTTACATTACCCCAGCCACACAATTCTTTCCCTTTAAGCAATACAAACCATTCTACCACGGTCAGCTACATCTCATACCTGTACACATACACACCATGTGTTTTGAAAATGACAATCTATTGATCATATGCACTTCAGTATTAAATGCTTTAACCATACACAATTTGCTAGTTAGCAGAATATATCGACACTCTTTAAAGTTATCTCATTTTAATTTTGTTTCATTTGAACATTTCAATCACATCTTAAATGTCTCATTTTATCATTCTGGCACTTTGCTCATCTTATCACTTGAACTATTTTACCAAATAGGACAGTGTTCCAAAAAAAAAAAAAAAAAAAAAGAAATTAAGAACATTGGGCAAAGGAAAATTTGAAGATGGAGGAACTTTAAACCCCCCTTACACAAGTATGACTAGTTGTGCAATAAAATAGTAGAGTTATATTTTAGGAACATCTAAAATGGTCAAACAAACATCAAAAACAAAAAAGGAAGTTTTTTACGGACAAACATTATGGTCAAAGTGCCAGTGTGGCGTCGCATGTGCTATTGCTGTGAAGTGAAGTGAACAAAGATCTTCAGGCACGTTAGCTCTCTTTCATACTTTTGACTCTAAACACAATGGAATATGACAAAACAAATGACAATAGACGGTTGTACAGGGACAAATACATAACTAATGGTATAATTATTGGTCAATTCCCCTGCCTTCCAAGGTCATAGAGGGGTTTTAAATATCATTTTTCTGCAAAACATTTGAAAATAAATTTGAAGAAAGTAAGGTTGTAATTCCAAGCAAAACATGACCCAACATTCTCTCCTTTTCATCACTTCAAACTACAAAACTTTTATTCTTTCATTACTAGTAATAATTCTCTAAATCTAAACCAAACATTCTTTTCTTGATCATCATATTCTTCTTAAACTATCTACCCTATTCTTCCCCAAATCTCCACCATCAAAAACTAATACAACAAAATCTCCTCTGCTTCTAACACTTCATACTGTAAAATCTTTCTTTGAAAATGGTCAGTAAGTCCAGTCCTGTGGAAGAAGTAGCTCTTGTAGCATTGTAGCTCGCTGTGAGTAAGTATTTTCCGTTCTATTGTTATTTCTTTGCTGTGTATTATTCCGATAGTTCAGACCACTAGCTGGAATTGAGCCGTTTCCTCCATTATAACACCTGGGTTGAACCTGAGGCTGCGACCGAGCGTCCGTAGCTTCCAAATTCAAGTTCAGGGCCTGGACCACTCTGTCTGGTAGTAAAACTGTCGTGTTCCCTGGTAATTTCAGAAAACAAATTCCTATTCAAAAAGCGCATGACCGCGGATAACAACAAAAAGTTTTGCAGACACATCAGCTTAACATATCAAATTGAACACACAAAGTCACACATCAGTAAATAAATAGAGAAAAATGATACTCCTACTTATGGTCAAACGGTAGCTGGTACAAATTGAATAGGTCTTTGATGTTCACACCTACCCAAAACACATACTCCCTCCCTATCACTCTATTCCAATTTCGAACAGAAAATTTAATTCGGCTCGGAGTTTAAGAAAAAAAAAAATTAAAATTATGATCTTAGAAGCTTAATGGTATATCTTTATGGGATTATGACATTTGTATGGTTATAAAAAATTTTCATTAAGGGTAAAATGATAAAATGAAGAGTTTAAAATTGAATTATTTCCAATTGTAAAAATATGTCATTTTTTTTTAAACGAACTAATAAGAAAAGTGTATCATCTAAATTAACACGGAGCTGAGTACAAACGAATTGAAAATCATCCATATGACACGAAGCTGACACTAAAGAACAGTCCAAAATTAGGGTCAGCTTCCACTATCATTGCCAAGAGACCATCAAGAAATATTTAAAATAATTAAAATCAAATCTTCTACATTAAGTACCAGTTATTCAAATCCATGCTCACTTGCATAGAGTAAATTAAAGCAATGCACATAACCACTTTACGCTAATCAATGACATAATTTAGTTAATTTATCTACTGATGAAACCATAATAGGGAAAAAATTATTTAAAAAAGTACTGTACCTGGTTTCTTCTTAGTTTCAGTTTGTGTTCCAATATTTCTAGGCAAGAAAACACCAGTTCCAGCACACTCCTTTTTGGGACCAGGATTTCCTAGAAAAACAGCGTGCATCCCTGAGCCAGGCTGCTGTTGCTGAGACTGTTGCAAAGTGGGCCAACCAGAAATTGAAGAATTCATAGGCCTAGCAACTCCATTTTGGCCTCTGCTCTGACCCAATTTCTGGTGGTTCTGGTTCACCATATACTGCCCAAATCCACCTTTGCCCGAACTCAATACTCCTTGCCCTTGCCCTTGCCCTTGCCCTTGCCCTTGCTCTTGCTTCATTATTTGTTGTTGTTTCAATCTCTGAAACTGCATTTCGTGGATAATTAAATACATGAACTAAAAGGAAAATAAAAGAAAAGGAAAGCATCAATTCAGCTTATTTCACTACTGTAGAATATTCAGAGGACTGAATCTCATAGACAGTAGCAACACTTATACAGAATATGAACACTTACTTGAGCTACTTGTAACTGCTGGTAAGAGAGCTGATTTGAGTTCAATGACCCGAAAAATTGCTTAGACTTGTTTGGGGCTACAGGGAATGTACTAGTTTTCTCGGGCGTAGCAGTAAATCCAGTTTTGGTCTGATAAAATCCAGCTGCATCCTTCCTAAGTCTAGCCACCTCATCAGCAGCCGCATAAATAAGGTCAAAAGCCCTATCGTTTTGGTTCATTGGCGGCGGGGAAGTGGCCTGTGAAGTGCAGTTCGGACTTTCACTGCTTGAGCCCTGTTTGCACCCGCATAACGTCGACTGAGGTGAACCTGACAAACTCCAGCCCTAGAAAAAGCAAAAACCCCAAAAATTCAAACAGCCAAAAAAAAAAATTCATGCCAGAAAAAAATAAAAGGAACCAAACAATAAGTGAGACCTTTGTGTTTTGATAGCCGAAACCGGAGTCATGAAGTGTGGAGTAAGCCATTTTGCGAGTTAACTCGGTGATATACTCTTCTTCATCACTCTCTGTATCCACTGACCCGACTGCGGACTCAACGGGCGAATTCAGGTCCGAGTGAAGTCCAAACGGGTTAAACCGATGTTGAAAATCACGTGCGCCGTTGTTTCTCTCTCCTGTAGAGTTAATGTTGAAGTCCATTAGAAGGTCATCGTCAGTGAGAAACTGTGAAGGAAGCCAAAACTCATAATCATCCAAGTTCTTCGCCATCACCAAAATAGCCACAAAAACGACCTATTAAACACTTGTAATAAAGCTCGATTGGGGCTATTTAATTAAAAGTAAGGATTCACAAAAGTTTGGATGGACTATTTAACTAGTTGATTGAAAGGTTGCTGCATCTATAAGGTTTAATCATACACAGCACCTTCTCCCTTGTGCTTCCATTAAGAAAAAGGGTTAGTAAAAGGAAGGCAGTAGTGATGTAAAGAGAAACAAAAGGAATTGAGTGAGAGGAGGAGAGAGACTAGACCAATGGAGGCAGCCCAGTTTATATATAATGAATCGCAAGAGAGAGAGAGAGAGAGAATGGGATATAGTGGGGCTGGAACCAAGGCGTTTTGTATCCACTTGCGGTGTCAGTAAGTGACAACACGCGCGCTGCCAAATCTTCCACTAATAAATTCTCCCTCTTGCATTTTCTTTTTTGTTGTGATCATGTGAATGTATTAAATAGGCACAAAATTGACAATAGTATTTTACTTATTTAAGGTCCGTTTGGCCATAAGAAATGTTTCGCTTATTTCAAAAAGAATTATTTTTACGAAATTAATGTTTGATCATGAAAATTTTAAATTTTACTTGAATTTGAATTTTAAAATTTTTTGAAAATTTTTAAAACTCTAAAATATTATTTTTTAGAATTTGCACTTCAAATCACTCATAAAAATTCAAAAAAACTCCAAATTATATTTATGTTCAACACACAACTTTAATTTTCAACTATCATTTTTACCTTTTTCTGAAATTTTACAATTCTTATGTCCAAAGGCCCATTTAGTTATCAGGGATATTTTAGAAAAATTACAATAATCAAAAAGACTTTGTTTGATAAAATAATGTTATACAATCTCTCCTTTTTAATTTTTTCATGATGTAAATAATTTTTCTTTAGAATTTACAACTTTTATAGGAGTAATACATTATATACAAAGAGCATCGTGTAAGCTACTAGTACAAAGATGAATGAACCGTCTAGCGATTGTAATTGTCATTACATTTTACGTTTATGAACCTCAGCTTAATGTAAATAAGATATGGAAAAAACATTTAGTTCACACCTACGGATTGTTAGATTGTCCATAATCCATATTAATTGAAAAATTCAATTGTTGTCTTTTGATATATGTGACATCCTATGCAAATCTCACATCAACAAAAAACGGGAGAGATGCTAAGTATATAACTAAACAAGCCTTAGACTTTAGTGTCGCGTTTTAAAACCGTGCAAGCCTAGGCTCAAAGTGAACAACATCGCTAGTGGGGTGGGCTGTTATATATGGTATCAGAGCCACTCCTCGTGCAACCTTGAATAATGGTAGGGCAAAACTTAGCGAGGACACTGAGTCCCTAAGGGAAGTGTTTGTGTCTCACTAGGCGAATCTCACATCAATAAAACACGGGAGAGATGCTGGGTATATAAGTAAACAAGTCTTTGACCTTAGTGATGCATTTTGAGTTGTGCTGACCTAGGCCCAAATCGGACAATATCACTAATGGACTGGACTGTTACAATATATTTATGGACCATTTTCATAGAGATAAGATAAAACTATTGGGCCATGCAAATGGAACTAGTACTATAAAAGGTTTTAAATTTTAGAGGAATTTTTAGAAACCACAATAGTTTTGTGCTATTAACTTCCTATAGCTACCATATACATAATTACTTCCTATAGCTACTATTTCATTATTACGCGACTGTATTCGCTGTATTCACGCTATTGTATTCATGAATATAGTAGCAGAATTCGCCTAAAAAATAGAGAAATCCAGTTGTGCAACTATATTCGCAGTATTCGCGCTACTATATTCATGAATACAGTAGCGGAATTCACCTAAAAATAGGGAGTCCAGATGTTTAATAACGGAAAGAGAATCAATTAGCGTGTACCACTCCTAATTTAACTCAGTAAAATCAATTCTACATAAATTTCACTGCTACGCGACTGTATTCAATGTATTCGCGCTACTGTATTCATGAATACACTAATAGGGGAATCCAGCTGTACGGCTGTATTCGCCTAAAAAATAGGTGAATCCAGCTGTTTAATAACGGAAAGAGGATCAATTAGAGTATATCACTCCTAATTTAACTCAACAAAATCAATTCTACATAAATTTCGTTGCCACTGTGTTGTATTCCATGTATTCGCGCGATTATATTTACAAATATAGTAAGGTAATCAAGAAATATGATGTATATCATTCTATTCAATTTGACTGTATTGAATTCACAGATATTAGTTATTCACTATTATACGTTGTATTCAATTCACCGTGTACATTTCGACTGTATTCAAATAACAAAGATTCACAAAACACAATGATATTTGGCTGTATTCAAAAAATACAAACCTTCGAAATACATAAATACAGGAAACAAATAATGTAGTTATACAAAAATATAATGAATTTGAGTTTATTTGTATAGAATACAATGTATTTTGTGTCATTGTATGTGATTAAAATAACAAAGAAGAGAAGAAAGTTCGCCGGAGATGGCTTTTTCCGACAAAGCAAAAAACTATATACATTGTATTAAAACTAAAAATGGTGACGAACTAAAATTCGGCCTTCAAATCTTCTCCGGCATAGCCATGACCAGATCTGTTCGCCTAAGAGGAAGAGTCAATAGTGGATGATGATGCCGACGATTCATACGCCGACGGTCAAAATTGAGTGCTTTAGTGGGTATACCTCGTGTAACCCTCTTCGGAGTTGTTGAATTAGCCATTGAAGACGAAATTTGAAGTTTCTTCCTCAAAACCTAACAATGGCAAAAAAAATTTTAAAAAAAAAAAGAGAGAGAAGAGAAAAAGAAGAATAACAGAGTAATTTGGCGTGAACCGGCCAAAAGCTTTACCAATTACCACGAACTTTTGAAGCAAAAACTTTGAGGATCAATCTTGAGAAATCTGTTCCTACAATCTTACTGTGACAGAGAGGGATCATGGAGAGAGAAAGAAGAAAAATCTTGTTGTAATATGAGAGAGAACGTGTGTTAACCGAAAGAAAGAGAGAGAAAAAACATAAATAGTGTATTTCACGCTTATATAGTAGTGTATACAATCAATATCTATTCCGCTATAAAATATAAAAGGTAATTATAGATAATAATATTTTAAAATAATTTTAATTTATAATAAACAGAGTGTAATAATTTGCTATAGGAGGTAAAATTTTCTAAAATTTAACCGTAGGCTGAGAGAGGCATGGCACTTCAGGCTTTTCCTGTAGACAGAGAAAGCAATGGAGCTTTTCTCCTTAGGATTGTTGAAATTTATCTACTATAACAATATCATTTAGAGCAGTCGTTAGGTGGTTAATCGAAATTGGAATTGCGATTTTTTTCATTCAACGACACAAACAAATTATGCCAATTGCATATAGGTTAATTATAAATAATGTAAAATCATATTAATCTGGTAGAGTTTGGTGAACAATTAAAACAATCACAAAATCATGCTAGCTAGATAGTGTTTATGAGCAATTTAATAAATAATTCGAATGCAGATAAAATAAAGTCATATAAATATGATAGAACTCGGCGAACAATTGAGCAATCACAAAGTTATGTCCACCAGTAAAGCTTGTGAGCAATTGATAATATAAGTAGAGTAAATATAACACAAAATCTACCGATCTGATAGTTGGAGGTCATTTTTTAAATAGATTAATAATATGGACAATATTTAAAGATCAATCTTTTTTTGGGTCATTCCTGTCCATCAATATTTTTGAAGGTTTAATTTCTTTGGTTTTCTTCCCTACTTTATGGATATAAACTCTATATTTGATATTTTGTTCCGCAACTTTGACTTGGGAAACTAGTGAAATTGGATTTGCAGTATTTAGTAATTTCCCTGTTACAATTTAAATGATATATTTTGCTTATCGAAATTTATTTTAATTTGAAGTTAAATTAAATTACTTCAACTTAGTATTTTAAATTTAAATTTTAAATATTCAAAAACTATACGAAAAAAATTATAAGTTATAATTTTCTCATGAGAATATGATCACAAAATATATTTTAAAATATTGGTCAAACTTTATACAATTTAACTCTCAATATGCAAAATATTTTATTTAAATTGAAACGAAGGGAGTAGTTAGTCCCCGGCCTAATTTATCAAACAACCTAATAGTACTATCCTCTATTAAGAGCCTTAGCAGTGAGGACTACTGCAGGTAAAGTTTTCATATTTACTTTACTTGGTTGACCAAAAGAAATACCGAAGAAAGAAAAAATGTCTCAATCGTTCATCTCTGCAGAAAGCTATGCTGAAGCATTGGCTAGCTTCTCCTCTTGTTAAAGCACTAATAATAAAAAAATTGGTTAAAAGTGCTTTTTTTTTTTGTCAAAAATATTTTTTTTCAAAACTTGCGGTGTTTATTCAAGCTTTTAGAAGGAAAAAGAAAGTACTTTTGAGGAGAAGCAGAAACAGTTTTTGAGAAGTAGAAAAAAATAGCTTGTCTTCAAAAATACTTTTCTAAGAAGAATTTTTAAGAAAAATACACTTAGAAGCAGTTTTTAAAAGCTTAGTCAAACATTAATTACTGCTTAAAAATACTTTTCAAATTAATTAGCCAAACAAAAACTATTTCTCACATAAAACAATCACTTTTCAAAATACACTGATTTTAGAAGACCGGCCAAATAGGCTATAAGACAGCATGGAAATTCAAAGTTTCAGTTGTGGTTTATGGCCACACACTTTGCTGCCATTTCTTCCTTTTTCTGTCTAAATTGCCTCTTATAGTTCCTGCACACTTTCAGGTACGACACAAAGTTACTGCACATCTCAAATCTCACAAGTTACGTTAAGATAAAAAGTTTTGCAATATTATATATGTAGCTTTCAAATAATTACCGCCTATGTTATTCGGGCTCTCCAAAAATGTTATTGGATGCGTATCGGATCTTCCAAATTAATGTATTTTTGAAGGATCGGACACGAGTACAATAGCACTTTTGGAGAATTCGAACAACATAAATTACCATGCAGGTTTGCCAATTGTTTTCTTGATCGAGATTAATACTTTTATGTGATTTCATATTCTTTTATCATGATGAAGGGCAAAATAAAGTAATTAATTAGTATCTAGGACAAGGTTTTGTCTCCCTAAGTGTGGGTTAAAGTTAAAACAAGTGGGATTCAATCTTATGACTAAATTGTTGTACAAGTCCCATTTATGCAAATTCATGGTGCTTGACAAGGTCATGTGATTGCTCATATTTAGGGGGAATTTTTGAGTATCACATTATCACTTAAGCCTTGCCTGCATCACAATCCAATCTTTACTTTCCCTTGCTTTCCACTTCTTTTCTTTTGTCTTGTTCATCTTTATTTCTGATGTCACTTTCATGCATGACTAACTTGAGAAAGTAGAAATTAGGTCCATTTCCCCATCTTAGACTTTCCTGGTATATGATTCATCTTTGTTTGCTTTGACATGGGAAAGGTTCAAATTTGACCCTACACTATTCCAAAATCATGTAATTTTCTTATTCGTTAGATTCTTGGTTTAATATTGCCCCATCATTCACGTCATTTACATCTAACAAGCTCAAATTGAGAAATTGGTCTACTTTGTCCTCATTTAAACTTTAATTAGTTCATTCATGCTTTTGTCCTTAACAAATCATTTTATATTTGTCCGTTGTCATTAACAGAGATCCAGCATGAAATTGGTACCACCAAGATGAGTCTGCTTTTCCCTTAATCAGAGGTCTCGGATTCGAGCGCTGCGTATGGACAAATTATTAGTAGAGAGCGCTTTCCCCCGAATGAGACCCTACGCAGGCTGAATCCAGATATAGTCGGACTCCAATGTGGATACCGGACACCGAATAGGAAACCAAAAAAAAAAAACAAGCTCAAATTGAGAGTAATTTTTAAACCACAGTTAAAAAGTTAAGAGGTAAACTCAAATTTCTTTTTTCGAAGAATTTGAACACGTAAAGTCCACCAATTTCATGCTTGATCTCTGTTAATGATAGGAATAAATATAAAATGATTTGCTAATGATAAAACCATGAATGAACTAACTACAGTTTAACTGAGGACAAAGTAGACCAATTTCAAATGATATGTTTTGGCACTCTATCTCAGCCTTGTTCCATTTTAGCGCTCTTTCTCAGCCTTGTTCTATTTTGGCACCCCAACCCCATTTAATATGTTTCATTTCAGAACAAAAAGCTGACTTGTCACATTGGGTGGGTTTCCTCACCCGGTAGGCGCGTGAGGCTTTATTTTAAATGCCCAACCTCCTTCTCCATTATTTTTTTCATCTACACTCAAAATAATTCCTTGGTTGCTTTCGATCTCCATCTCCAGAAAGTTTTGAAGCTTTGCCGTATTTGAGTTCCTTGATTTCGTTAGTGTTTTTCTTTAATTATTAAAATCCATATCTTCATCTGAAGCTTGAAGTTCCAAGCTTCAATAATGTTGGTGATATCTCTAGTGGGTTCAACATAGTCGTAGTTCAATTTGTGGAATAGATTAGTATTAAGTCTTGTGTGCCTTTTATTATGTACCTTTTGCTGTACCTATTTTGGAAGAAATGAAACTGGTTTTAGGTACCAATCATCTTCAGCTGCAATCAGTGGTTTCATCACCCAGCTATGATCAGAGATTTTGGAAACGAGATTAGGATTTCATCATCGATGACCAAAAATTTTGGGAACGAGATTAGAGTTTCATCACCTACGACTGAGGATTTTGGGAACGAGTTTAGTGTAGACGAGTTTATGACTTAAGGAAAATAGTGAGATTTTTATTTTACCCATATCCCATCTAGGTTATTAGTGTAGGGTTTCGGGTAGTTGGGTTAGACCCGTTTAACATGGACTAAAAAATAGTTGGCTACATTTAATTGGATAGTTGTTACACCTCAGAAGCATTTATATACACGCTCTTTATTTTTTACATCGCGTCTGTTTTTGTGTTAAAATAAAACATATAAAATGGAATTGGAGTGTCAAAATGAAACAAGGATAAGATAGAGTTCCAAAATAAAAATTAGTGCCAAATTAAAGGAGCTGTCTATGTATTTAACCTTTAACTGAGGACAAAACATACCAATTTCAAATAATATATACATTAATAGATTATATCTACTAAATCTTGTGCCCAAAAATAGCCGACAGAGGAAATATGACGAGCTATTTTCATTAATAATCCTTTTCTTTTGTTGGTCATAGATATTTTTCTTTTGTTTCTTGTAGTTTACTCCAACAATTTGTTAGTTTGAAATATTTTTCATAGTGGATGCTGTCCCTCATTTGATTTTTTTCTCTTGGCTGGATACTTCTGTTAGATAGATCTTCTAGTCTAATTCTTCACTTTTTCTTTGATCCCACCACATGGATACTTCTATTTGAAACCGGAAGGACTAACCAAAATACACTACTAGAAATTCGATAAAAAGCGATCAAAATTTAACGACCAACGTTGGTCTTCAAAAAAAAGTGAATAACGTTGGTCGCTATTTGATCGCTAATTTCGTCAAACTGTTGACCGGGCTGGTCAGACTTGCCTGGTCAAAGAAATACTCAAATTAGCGACCAACATTGGTCGCTTAAGAGGACCCACTTATGAAATTTTAATTATTATAATATTATTTAAATCAAATTATAAAATATAAATAATTATAATCTAAAATTAGCGATTAAAGTTGGTCGCTTAATAAAGAGTAAACAGTTGGAGACCAACTTTGGTCGCTAATCGGAGGAAACATAAATAAATCTGATTTATATTTGGCGACCAACTTTGATCGCTAATTTTAAATTATATATATTTGACGACCAAAGTTGGTCGCTTTTCAGGTCAACATTTGGTCAAAATTAAAATCACTTTTGTATTTATTATCTAAATAATATAAATGTAAGCCGTTACCACTTTTGTAATACAAGGGATGAATAGACTAAAATATACTCTAACATGCTATATATGCAGTTAAATAGTACTACGAAGCGTGCGTGCGTATATATATATATATATATATATATATATATATATAAGAACATGAAGCGCTCGGAACACATGGACGGGTTATTTTAGGTATTAATACACTTGTAAAGTGATTCATCGTTGTTGTTGTTGTTTATGGCATAAAATGCCTGTTTAGGAATTTGGTATGTTGTTGTTGTTGTTGTCGTCGTTGTTGTTGTTTATGGCATAAAATGCCTATTTAGGAATTTGGTAAGCTGGCAGGTGGTGTGGCTGCCAAAAATGAACCAAAAAAAGCGACCAACGTTGGTCTCCAGTTGGTCGCTTTTCTCTTAAAAAAAAATAATTTTCTGGAAAATAGCGACCAACTTTGGTCGCTATTTAACCCAGATTTATCAAAAGCGACCAACTTTGGTCGCCATTCAATTTAAAAAAAATAATTTCTGCAAATATAGCGGCCAAAGTTGGTCGCTTATAATTAAAAGAAAAAAATTAGTTCTTGCAAATAGC
This sequence comes from Nicotiana obtusifolia, assembly GCA_002018475.1. Classification (NCBI taxonomy): domain Eukaryota; kingdom Viridiplantae; phylum Streptophyta; class Magnoliopsida; order Solanales; family Solanaceae; genus Nicotiana; species Nicotiana obtusifolia. Next base: position 24,991 of record MCJB01048145.1, on the reverse strand, counting down.
GACCAACTTTGGTCGCTTAATTTAAAAAAATCAAAAAAAATTAATTATATAGCGACCAACGTTGGTCGCCATTTTTCAGATTATAATAAATAAATAAATAAATAACATAATTTACATTTAGAGACCAACTTTGGTCGCAAATATTAGCGACCAAAGTTAGTCGCTATTTTCTTTACCCGGAATATTTAGTCCTTTTACCTTAGAGACCAAAGTTGGTCGCTAATTAGCGACCAACTTTGGTCCCTAAGGTTAAGGGACCAGCTTAATATCGACCAGGCCTGTTTGATCGCTTTTGGCCAATAAGCGACCAACTTTGGTTGCTTTTTTCCGGGTTTCTAGTCGTGATAGTCATCCACGTAACCATTTGGTCTACATATATATATATATATATATATATATATATATATAATGTATAATCTTGTATAATCAGTATATAATACTGGTTAAAAAAGATAAATAATGAATCTGGCCGACTCAAAAATCCCTAGAACCTTCGTAGAAAAGGAAAAGAAAACAGCCAATTCATAAAATTGTTCAGATCCTAAGAATATCTTTTTTGTTTTTGCTCCAACTTGCATCAGCTTGGTTATGATATTGGCTACTGTAATTATCTTGTTCCCAGTTACATCAATTTTCTTTTACTCTCAAATTCTTGCATGTGTGTGTCACAATGAATGGAATATTGCTTGGTAGTTGCTTGTGCGCCATTAGGTCACGGAGGTTTACATGACACAAAAGATGCCCTTTTAACACATATTTAGTGATAGTATATGTATAGCAGCTGGTTGATTTGACATGTAGATAGGTTTGGAATCAAACGTTTTGTTTTTCAAATTCCTAGTTGTATATAGTGCTTTGCTTATTCCAAATTCTTATCTAGGAACGATGATCAGTAGGGACTATATAATTCACATGCCTAGAGTTATAATTGGGTCATTAATTTCATTTTATATTCCTCAATTAATGGGGAAGAAAAATTCCCTGTTTCAATTATGGTTTATGGCCAAACACAACTGAATACAACACAAAGCTACTGCACGTCTAACCCTTTAGCGAAGACAAATATTAATGCTGCTTAATTGTATCTCTAACAACTTAATGTCAGGATCAAGGGTTTAGCAATATCGTATTCTGTCTTTGCTATATGTGGCTTCCAAACAATTGCTATGCGAGTTTACCAATTGGTTTTTTATTTCTTTCCCCTCGGTAAAAGTGTCAAATTTTCCTTTATAACCGTAATTCAGTAACTATTCCCTATGTTACACTTTTGATTTATACATGCGTTGTTAGGAGAAATTTTAATTTTTTCCAAAGATTTCTTACAGACCTCCAACTTGTGGATAATTTTAAACTATAGCCAAAGAGTTGAACAATAAATATGAATTTTTACTCTCAAAGAATTTGGACACGTGAAATCCACTACATTTACGCTAGAGCGCCGTTAATGTTAAGCGAAAATTGTATAGGATAAAATATGTTCAAATTAAATACTCGCATGATAAAGCGACATGTGTAGCCGAAGACAGAAGACAATCAGATCCGAAAGCAACGATCTCGTTTGTTCTCGAAGGGGATGGTGTTCATAAAGGCGAAATAAATGTCTGTCACCTAGTAGCATTTAATGGAGAATATTCTATAGCATTGAGTACACAATCTGTTACAGAGAATATGGCATTCACTGCCTACCGTTACACACTCTTCAATGGCCCTCATAATTATCATTTAAGAGGGGTTTGATCCTAGGACCTTGTTCCCTAGGTGCAATTATAAATAGTGAGCTCAACAACCATTGTTGAGGACATGATTTTTCTGAGAAACTCTTACCATACTCTGTTCAAACCTCAATAATATTTTATCTTCTCGCTTAGTAAAACTGTTACCACTGCCTCCAGAAGCTCTGCTTCGGAACTAGGATTACTGCTGTCTTACTTTGACTTCAGCGCTAAGTCTCACATCCGTCTTTATTTTATTTATCATTTTAGGATCAAATCGACTCACTTATCTATAAATCACGTATAAATTCAATTGTATCGTTTTGTGGGTAAACAGTTTGGCGCCCACCGTGGGGCTTAGAAAGTTGTGTAATTGAGTTGATCCTTGCATCTGTTACTAACTTGTTTGATTATTTGTTCTTAGCAAAAATTATACAAAAATGGCAGATAACGATGTCAATGTCACACACATGTTGAGGCCCAAGGAAAGCAGCCTGGGGATGAGGCCACGCCGGGCCATCGCGGACAATATCCACGTCACGTTCGAGAGGCAATTCCTGATGATGCTGAAGAAAAGCACGTCGCTGAAACAGTGAGGATCCTGAGGGAGCAACAAAAAGCTATTATGGGTCATCTCTCACGACAGGATCATGTCATGACGGAGTTGAGGCAGGCGTTGTACTTCCAACAACGCGAATGAACGAGGTCCAGTTCCTCCCGGTGCTCCGCAAATTCAACAACCTAGAGGATCGACAACAATACCCCGAGAGGCGAAGTCAGCTTTGATAGGGCCGTGGGGAATGATAGCGGATCCGGTAACAACAATGAGAATGATCTCTTTAAAACTGAACTCATGCGGTTTATGAAGGAAATAAACACCCGAACGGATCAGATTCCGAGTGCACCACTAGTGTTGAAAGGATCGGACTCAAAGAAGTGCACCCAATTGCCGTTCAAACCAAGCGCGACACTAGAGTTAATCCCGAAGCGGTTTAAAATGTCAGACGTGCCGAAGTATGATGGGACTTGGATCCTCAAGAATACATCACCACCTATACAACAGCAGTGAAGGGAAACGATTTAGCTCCGCACGAGATTGAATCAGTCTTACCGAAGAAATTCGGGGAGACCCTCACGAAGGGGCCCCTGACATGGTATTTACTCTTTCCCAAGCACTCAATAGATTCCTTCGAGATGCTCGCGGATTCTTTTATCAAGGCCCATATCGGAGCCAGGAAGGTACATGCCCAAAAAGCCGACATATTCAGGATTGCACAAGGAGAGTCCAAATTTATTATGGGAGTTCGTGACTAGATTCCAGAAAGAAAGAATGCTGCTTCGGCCGTACCAGACGAATGGGCAGCTGAAGCATTTACTAAAGGGCTGAATTCGAGAAGTTCCGATGCTTCCCAAAAATTGAAAGAAAGTCTGCTCGAGTTCCAGGCAATAACATGGGCGGATGTTCACAACATGTACAAATCATAGATAAGAATTGAGGATGATCAGCTCCGTTTTCTGGCTTCAACCAACGGTCGAGACTGGGAGAAAAATAAGTAGAAATCAAAGAAGGATTTCGACATAGATCGACGGTCTTCAAGGGTACGGTTTTTACCCTATGAATAGGCTGAAGAACTCGGCAGAAGTTTTCGATCGGCGGATAGATTCGCTACCGATAGGAGAGCTGATCGCAGCTGGAATAACAAGTTAATGCAAGACTAGGAGATATCGGGTTCCCGAGATTCCTCTTACCCCAGGCTTTTCGAATACAACTTCAACATCAACATAGTGGATCTGGTATCGGCTATGAGGAACATTAAGGAAGCACGGTTCCCGAAATCAATGAGATCTGATCCCAGCCAGAGAGATCCTAATTTGGGTGCGAATACCATGGGAGCAACGGTCATCGGATTGGGACTACCGGCATTTGCGAAAGGAGGTAGCAACATTGCTGAAAAACGACTATCTCAGAGAACTCTTAAGTGATCGGGCTAAGAAAAACTACAGCCGCAATAATGATAACGTGGAACCTTAAAAAGAAGGAGAAGATCCTCCACGTTTGACGATCAACATGATTTTCGGGGGAAACGTGATCAATGGTGTGACTTTTTTGGCAGCAAAGAAGATGAAGGTATCAGTAACCAACAGGAGAGACTCCGAAAAGTCGCTGAGGACGACATTACTTTCACGGAGGAAGAGACAGATGGACTATTGCTGCCGCACAACGATGCCTTGGTAATTTTTTTAATTTAAAATTAAACGTTTTTTGGTGGACCCAAGGCGTTCGGCCAATATTATCCAGTGGAGAGTGTTGGAACAAGCCAAGCTGACCGGAAGTATCATTCCGGCCACAAAACTCCTTGCCGGGTTCAATCTAGCAAGCGTAACAACCCGAGGAAAGATCTTACTGCCTAAAAATTTCGAGGTGGTGATGAAGACGACCCTTTTCGAGGTAGTAGACGGCGACATGGGCTACAGTATTATCCCGGGGAGATCATGGTTGCACGAGATGAAGGCCGTGCCGTCGATGTATCATCAATTACTGAAGTTGCCAACTCCCGAGGGAATAAAACAAATAAGAGGAGATCAACCAGCAGCAAGGGAGATGAATGCAATTTTAGTTTCCAGTAGCAAATGAAAGTAACATGCAACATAGCCATTACAAGAACCGGTTCCAGCTCCCGAGCCAAGCGAAGTTAACCAGGGGGAGGAGTCATCGGAATCCTATCAGGTACCAAGATATTTCTAGGTACCAGAAGAAACGGACGCAACAAAATCCATAGTGGAAGAACTTGAGCAAGTCGTGTTGTTCAAAAAGTTATTGAAGAGGAAGTTCCACTTGGGGAGAGGACTAAACCCCGAGCTCAGGTCTAGATTTATCGAATTTCTTAAATTTAACGTTGACTGCTTTGCGTGGTCACATATGACAGGTATCCCACGTGAAGTAGTCGTGCACAGCTAAGCTTGGATCCTAACATCCCTCCGGTAAGGCAGAAAAAACGTCCTATCATCGAGGTCAGGAAAAAATTTATCAAAGAAGAGGTAACTGTTTTTCTTGATATCGGTTCAATCCGCGAGGTAAAGTATCTTGACTGGCTAGCTAACATAGTAGTAGTTCCAAAGAAGAAGAATATATTTTTCATGTGCTTAGACTATAAGGATTTAAATAAAGCATACCCAAAAGACTCGTTCACATTGCCAAACATTGATCAAATGATTGATGCGACGGCAGGGCAGGAGTTAATGAGTTTCCTTGATGCTTACTCGGGGTACAACCAAATCAAGATGAACCAGGAGGATCAGGAAAAAACTTCATTTATAACGAATTTTGGCACATATTGCTATAATGTGATGCCTTTCAGGCTAAAGAACGCTGGAGCCACTTATTAGCAGCTCGTAAACAAAATGCTTGAGAAACAAATGGGGAAAACCATGGAAGTGTACATAGATGATATGCTGGTTAAGTCTTTGAATGCAGGTGATCATCTTAAACACTTGCAAGAAACCTTTGACATCCTAAGAAAGCACAACATGAAGCTTAACCCCGAGAAATGTGCATTCAGAGTCAGCTCCGGTAAGTTTATGGGGTTCCTGGTGTCGCAAAGTGGGATGGAAGTCAACCCCAATAAAATTAAAGGCATCGAAGACATCCTGGACCAACTATCGAGAGTGAAAGAGGTTCAAAAGCTGACAGGAAGACTGGCCCCTTTAAGCAGATTCATTTCCCGGTCTTTGGAAAAACGCCATCATTTCTTTTCGCTCCTAAAAACGAAGAACAACTTTGAACGGACTCCGAAATGTCAGCAGTCTTTGAAGGATTTGAAAAGGTATTTGTCGAGGCCTCCATTACTGGCAAAATCGGAGGAAGGCGAGCAACTGTTGATCTACTTAGTGGCCTCGGAGGTAGCAGTAAGTGCCATTTTAGTCCGTGAAGAAGAAGGTAGGCAATCTCCTATCTATTATGTTAGTAAGATTTTAATGGGAGCATAAACTCGCTACCCACGTATGGAAAAATTGGCCTTAACTCTCGTAGTCGCCGCTCGAAAGTTTAGGCCTTATTTCCAATGTCATCCGATAGCCGTGGTGACCACTTTTCCCCTGCGGAATATTCTTCACAAACCTAAGCTTTTAGGTAGGCTGGCCAAGTGGGCCGTCGAAATGAGTGAATTTGACATAGAGTATAAACCTAGGACTGCAATTAAGTCACAAGTTTGGCCGACTTTGTGGCCGATTTCAGTCCGGGACTAATACCTTTGGCTACCAAAAAACCATTAATGGTGTCAGAGTCGACATCGGGAGTTTGGACTCTGTTCATGGACGGAGCTTCCAATGTGAAAGGGTCCGGGCTCGGTGTGATGCTAATCATGCCCTCGGGAGAAACCCTAAGGGAGGCCATAAGAACCATTCCTCTAACTAACAATGGAGTAGAGTACAAAACTTTGATTGTAGGACTCAAGCTGGCCAGGGGACTGGACTCCCAGGTTATAAAAATCAAAAGCAACTCCCAATTGGTAATAAATCAAGTCAATGTGCTCTTCGTCGCCAAAGAGGAATGCATGCAACAGTATGTAATGAAAGTTCAGGCTCTACTCGCTCGGTTCAGGGAATGGTCGATTATCCACATCCCAAGAGAAGAAAACACGGAGGCGGACGCATTAGCCAATTTGGGGCAGAAATGAATAGATCGGAGTTCGATACGGTCGTGCAGCTTTGCATTCGGTATTGGATGCAGACAACTATTACGAAGTGAACGCGACCGATTTGGTCTAGGAGTGGAGAAACGAGATCATAGACTATCTCAAGCACGAAAAATTACTTGAATATCCTAAGGCATCTGGGGCGCTACGCACTAAAGCAGCTCGACATAGCTTCAAGGGAGGTTAATTGAATAGAAGATCTTTCCAAAGCCCGTTGGACCGATATTTGGGAGCTTTCGAAGCTAACTATGTCATGCGAGAAGTCCATGAAGGGATCTGCGAAAATCATTCAGGCGGGAATTCCTTAGTGCTAAAATCAATTAGGGCAGGATACTATTGGCCCCGTGAACAAGACGCCAAGGCTTATGTACAGAAATGCTATAAGTGTCAACGCCACGTATTGTTGGTATATCAAGCAGCAAAGCTACTGAATTTGATTTTGTCACCCTGACCATTCATGAAGTGGGGAATGGATATAGTCGGTCTGCGGCCGCCAGCCCCTTTTAAGGTAAGATTTCTTTTGATTTTATTGACTAATTTTCTAATTGAGTTGAAGCAGGGCCTTACCAGAAAATCGGTGAGCGTGAAGTGGTAAATTTCTTATGGGGGAATATAATTTGCAGATTCGGGATACCAAAAGAGATAGCCTGCGACAACAGACCACAATTTATGGGTGCAAAGATACAAAATTCCTTAAAGACCTAAAAATCAAAAGGATCACATCATCTCCTTATCACCTTAGTGCAAACGGTCAAGAAAAACCGACAAACAAGGTGATTATCCAAAATCTCAAAAAGAGATTGGAGGCAACTAAACACAAACGGCTCGAAGAACTACCAGGAGTATTGTGGGTGTATTGAACAACGGCCTAATCAAGCACGAGGGAGACTCCTTTCTCTCGTGTGTACGGTGCAGAAGCTTTGATCCCGATGGAAGTAGGGGAACCTACCTTGAGATACTTTTGGGTGGACGAAAAAACAAACAATGAGGCAATGTTGCTCAAATTGGAGTTGCTCGACGAACGTAGGGACTTGGCACAAATAAGGATGGCAGCCAGAAGCAATGAACGGAATGATATTACAATCGAAGAGACAACCTCCGTTATTTCAAAGTAGGAGACTTGATTTTAAGGAAGGTAAATCAGAACTCCCAGGAGCTTAATGCAGGGAAGCTGGGTCTGGCGTGGAAAGGCCCCTACCAGGTTTCAGCTGTCACAGGGAAAGAATCATACGAATTGGAAAATCAAGATGGAGTTAAGTTGCCGAGCAACTGGAATGTGGCACACCTCAAAAAGTACTACTGTTGACAAGCGTCACCTATACTGAAAGTATGTGCTGCACTCTTCTTCCCTTCGTCCAACTTTTATCCCAATTGAATTTTCTCTGGCAAGGTTTTTAACGAGGCAGCAGCGGAAAGCATACTACAAAGGAAACTTTATCAGCAGAAGTAAGACCTTTAAATTACAAGGCATGCAAGCAACGAGCCATTACAGAGCGCGGTTAGATAGTCTTTTGCTCGGTAGCAAAGTTCCTACCGGGAAGTAAAGTTTGCTATCGGGCCAAAGGTTACGCGACTGTTCATGAGTGCAAGCCAGTGGGGGGATTGTTAGATAATCTTTGTCTCGATAGCAGAAGTTCCTAAGGGGGAGTGAAGCTTGCTATCGAACTAAAGATTATCTAATCATTCACTAGTAGGACCTACAATGGAGCAGGACTTTCATTGTTCAAATTCGCATTCTTCGCATTCGGACACTGGGGGAAATGATATGAGAATACGGCAACAATGACTGCCACATCAACCGGGACTATGAAATTTGGAAACAAAGTTGTATCATCGGGACCAGGGATTGCGCCGCCTGCACCACAGAAACAAGTTGTACAAGTTAGCCACAAATAATGGCAATTTCTTTTTAGCAGAACGAATGCTTATGCACTTTTAAAAATATAAGAAATAAAGTAAAGTCCTTTTATTTTTTATCTTGTTTCTTGTCCTATCGATGAATTAATTTTATCATTTGAAAGTTAAATAAGTCCTTCAAATGCTAGTGCCTTAATGAGCAGGAGACGTTATCTTCAAAAGCATCGTAGACATAAAAAGTTCCTCTCATGAAACCCTCACGGTAAAGGGTTGATTTCGGGAGAACTTACGCCCGGAATCCATATGCTATCGGGGAAAAATACACCCAAAGCCTTGCATAATTTTTTGCAAAAAGAAAAACTTGGGCAATACTTAAACGAAAAAAATACTTTTATATACAGCAAATGTGCCAAGCATCACAAGTACAAAAATATGAAAAAGAAAAGCAAAGTAAAAGGAAAGCAAAAAGCTAAGCTATTGCACCCCCGGAATCCAGAGGAAGAGAAGCATCTGCACCCCCAAGAGAAGTAGGTGGATCTGTCACCGGCTCAAGGTCTTGGCGTTCACCATCTTGGCCTTCAACATCATCCCGGTCTGGTTTTTCTTCAGTTCCCGAGAACTCGAAACCGGAACCGGAAGAGTCAGTAGCAACAGGTTGTACCGGAAGACCCCTTCAGGCGGTTGACTCCAGCTCAAGGGCCTTAGCGATTTCCGCATCAAAGTCAATGAGGCCTGTTTTTGGCCTCTTCCCAGGCTTTTCTCCTTATGTTGTACATAGAATATGTTTTTTCAACAATGAGGGAAGCCGCTCTGCACTAAAGTTCTTCCTTAAGACGGTCAACCTCAGTCAAAAGATTATCTCGCTCAGATCTAGCGGCCTGGAGGCTGACATCAAGATCACGGACAATGGAGTTAAAAACTTTATTGTGCTCTATGACTCTATTCCGACCGGGGATGTTCTCCTCGGTAGCAGCAACTTCTTCAGCATTGGAGTTCAAGGATGCCTCCAAATTATTCAATCTTTCAGTAGAGGCAGCCTCACGATCAGATACAGCTAGAATGACATTATGGACCTCAACCCACTTTGCCCTGGTTTCTTCAAATTGTACCCTTAACAAGGCGGCCTCTTGGTCGAGGGTCACTACCTCTTGCTCGCTTTTCTACAACCGGGCCTCCAACTCAGCAGCCTCAGCAGCTTGTGCTTCCAGTACCGAGAGGCGAGCAGCAGTTTGATCCTGCTCGGCCAACAATCGATCCCGCTTGGAGGTGAGTTCCTCATTATCAAGGATTAACCTCTGAAGGCCCTCAGAAGCAAGGAAGTTAGCCTGCAAATAGAAGTACAAACTAAAACCCTGCCACAACAAAGATAGAAAAAACAACAAAGGAAATAAAGATGGTACCGTCGCTGTATTGTGTATGGCATTATTCAACAAACACTCTCCTGTGAGAGATTGTATTTTACTTCTATCCTTTTCTGAAGCCAGAGGCTTAAGATAATTAGCAAGTTCCACCGGTCGAGACAGCAGATGGCATCCGTTAAAAACCGAGAGGGAAACACTCCTTCTCCCCTGAAGATCTTCGAAGGGGGCAGAATAATTATGCCCAAATTCCCATGAATTGGGGATTGGGGAAGTAGGGCATCCTCCTCTCGGACGACTACGGCTGGTGGAGATGATGTAGCGATTGCTAGTGGCAAAGGCAAAGTCGGTGAAGTAGGAGATGAAGCTGACGGTGCTGTAGGTTGAGAAGCAGCTGCAGCAACAGCAATGCTAGTTGTTGGTTTCTCATCAACGGAAGACGGGAAAGACTCGGTACCTCATCTCAAGGTACCGGGAACAACGATTGGGACTCGAAAGCGAGAATTGACATCTTTCACTACATTATACTCCCCTAGAGCGCCGTCCATCGTCTTTGATTGACTTAACTAGCTCAACAGATTGACCATTCTGTTGAATTGATGAAGGTTGTCGTCTTCTATATAGAGAAGCCCCCTCATCACTGGCTTCTCGATCATCGTCAATCATCACAGTGTCTATGGATGGCTTAGACGCAGCGCCCATCACCACAGCGTCCGCGGATGGCTCGGGCATGACGCTCTTTGCGACAAGAGGCACTGGCACCGGAAATAGACCTAGTGACACCCGTTCAGGTAAAGCCCCCTCATACTTTGGTTGCTTGTTCTCCGGCTAGGACTCTGAGAAGAGGCACTAGCACCGGAAATAGGCCTAGTGACACCCGTTCAGGTAAAGGCCTCCCGCAACAACCTCACCATGTCAGCAGGATCGGCCAAAATGTCCTCCTTGAGGACGGTAACAGAGCCCTGCAGAAGACCTGAATTCAACTGGAAAGAAAGGTTAACCAATTTTTCTATGTGAGAAGTAAAAACAAGATAAGTTTCAACCGACCATGATTTTTGGCCTTCCACCTATATTTGAGGGTCAGTTCTTTTCACTTGCGAGTCTCAAGCGTAGTTACATCCAGAATCTTCTGAACCCACTGGTCCAAGGCTTCAACCCTAGGTGGTGTCCACCGAGTTGCTGAAATAGTGAAATAAGAAGGATCAATAACGACTTGGGACAATCTTTAACTACAAGAAAAGACAAACGATGAACTTACGAGCACGGTTCCATAATTCAAGAAAAGATGGAGTCGTAGCCGGGATGATGTCCCTGGTGGCAACTACAACGAACTGCTCCATCCATCCACAGTCGTTATCATCATCCATGTTGGTTAGGAAAGCATGGTGGGACACGTTTGCGAAATTTATCATCCCCCCCTCCCCCCCGAAAAATCTTGGGAAAAGGTTCATCAGTCGAGCCAGGGATAGCTCTTCTCCCGTCCTCTGGCATAAACGCCAAAAATAAGCAACAGTCCGCCACACAAAGGGGCTCACCTGTGCCAAGCAGACTTGGCAACGAAGACAAAACTCCAAGATAACGGAGTCAAGCCCCTTGCTCAATGAGAACAGACTCAAAGTAAAGGGATACATATAAATATACGTAAAACCCTTCTTGTAGAAGGTCACCCGCTCTGCCAGGTCAGGAGCAGTGATGTCTAAATCTTGACAACTACAATCTTCCTTCATAGCAGGGATGCTAAAAGGATGGATGGAAGAAGGATACATGCCAACAATCCATGTTCGGGGGTTAGTAGAAGGGTACTTCTATTCGAAGTCCTTAGTTGTGATAAGCTTTCTGGGATTGATGGTGCTCACCTAAGCAGCATCATCAGCACTTTCCTTGTTCTTCGAAGCACTGAAATTTCTGGAAGAGGAGGCCATTGTTATCAGAAAAAAATAAGGGTTTTTCTCTGAAGAAGAAGATTAGAGGAAGTAAAAAACAAGTATGAGTTGAGTAAAGAGAGTTTGAAAAATTATGAAGTGTAAATGAAGAAAGTTTATGCGTAAAAGTAAAGGAATAGACGGCTAAAATCATGACCATAATTAACTCGATAACTAGCCAAAGTGCTGCTGAATCATGAGATGATGCATGTTCGGGGCATTGAATGAGGAGAGACGTCATCTAATCAACCTTAGAGACTTTTCAGAGAGGGTCAGAGAATTTTCCGCCAAGAAAGGTATCTTTATCAACTTCCCGTTGACACAAGGTTATGCCACCGGAAAGTAGGGGGCTATCTGTATAGAGTAAAATATATTCATATTAAATGCTAGCATGATAAAGCGACATGTGTAGCCAAAGACAGAAGGCAACGATCTCGTTTGTTCCGAAGGGGATGGTGTACATAAAGGCGAAATAAATGCCTGCCACCAGATAGCATTTAATGGAATATTCTATAGCATTAAGTACATAGTCCGTTACAGAGAATATGTCATTCACTGCCTACCGTTACACACTCTTCAATGGCCCTCATAATTGTCATTTAAGAGAGGCTTGATCCTAGGACCTTGTTTCCTAGGTGTAATTATAAATAGTAAGCTCAACAACCATTATTGAGGCCACGATTTTTATGAGAAACTCTTACTATACTCTGCTCAAAGCTCAATAATATTTTATCTTCTCGCTTATTAATATTATTACTACTGCCTCCGAAAGCTCTGCTCCGGGAACTAGGATTTTCTGCTGTCTTATTTTGACTTCAGCGCTAAGTCTCACATCCTTGTTTATTTCATTTATCATTTTAGGATCAAATTGACTCACTTGTCTATAAACCACATATAAATTCAATTGTACCGTATAAGGGTAAACAAAAATACGAGAGAATTTTGTAATATCAAGGGTACGAATGAACAAAAAGCCGCACTATAAATTGTTTAATTTCCAATTATATTGGCGACTTTGAACACTTTGCTTACTTGTTTTATATGATTCACATATTTTTATCATGTAGGACTAAATATAAATGTAATTAATATCTAATAAATACGTTGGTGTCCGTAAGTTTGCTTATTCCTAAGGAGCAGTGGCAAAGTCACATGGTTATAAGGGCTGTGTACATAGGTAAAATACTATGTTGTAGAGGTATATAACACATTAAACATCTTTTATCGAAATTTTTTTTCACTTCCTTTTAAATTTGTACACCCTTGAAAAAATTACTAGCTTCGCTACGATCAAGGGGGATTTTTGAGTGTCCCTTGAGCTTGCCTGCATTACATTCCGATCTTTACTTTTTCTTCCTTATGTATTATTTTTTCTTTTCTTTAATAGTGATATCAATTTCATGTATGACTAACTGAGAAAAATCCCATACTAAAAAGTAGGTCCACTTCCCCATCTTAGACTTTCCTAGTATATAATTCATCTTTGGTCATTTTTTTTATAATCATCTAAGGTAGGACCATAAGATTTCTTTTTCCTATTCCTTTAAAGATTGAAGTATTAGGAGCTAGATTTCATTTCGACGTCCAAATTACCTAGCTTCTAACTCTGGTGCCCAAAAATAGCCGACAGAGGAAGTATATGACGACTTACTTTAATTAAATAATTCTTTTTATTACTAGTGGATCCTTGATCTTTTTCTGTTGTCTATTGTAGTTTACTCCAAAAATTGATTACTTTGAAATATTATTCATCAGTTGATGCTATCTCTTTTGATTCTTTTTTCAAATCTTTATTTTCTTTAACTCTTGTTTTCTCTAATCATGCCCATTGGTATATCACGGGCAAGGCATTCAACTTCTTGCGTTGTGTTATCTTGTTTTCTCTATTTTCCTTTTCTTTCCCAAGAGGAAAAGAAATAAAAATAGAGACTCTATGTATATATATCATGGAGAAGTGTATTTTGTATTATTTTTTTTCCATAGCATGTCACGAGATGATTCCATTAGAAGCTTCACTGTATATAAAAAAACAGTCAATCCCTAAAATAGTTAAAATCCTAAGAATATATATAGTGATATTATAAGTAGCAGCAGATTAATTGATTAGCCAAGGCTATATTTGGAAATCAAAATTATTGTTGTTATACATTTTCCTACTTGTATAGTTCTTTGTCTAGTCCAACTTCTTACGTGGCTTGAATTATTTTCTTGTATTTTTAGGAAGTTCATAATCCCTATAGGTTTAGGAAAATCGATTGTCTTAATAGATTTGGGAAAGGAAAACCTATAGTCCTTATCAAATTGGGAAACCTTTCTATTATAGGTTTGGGACTATTTGGGATATATATATATAGGGGTTCTTGTTGGTGATTCTATAGATTGTATTGTGCTTCTCTTCTCATTCATAGTGGAAAACTCTCTCTGCTTCTGCCCCGAGGATTAGGCTTAGCCGAACCTCGTTAAGTCCTTGTGTTGATTTTTCTTCTCTATATGCTTTGTGTGTGATTGTGTGCAAGTTAACCCATGATCTTCCGCAACAATTGGTATCAGAGCAAGCTTCAGGTTTCTACATATAATCTAGGGTTAAGATGTCTTCATCATCTTCAACAAAGTACGAAGTTGAGAAATTTGATGGGGTTTCTAGTTTCAGTCTATGGAAGATTAGGATGAATCGTCCCTGGTGTTGCAAGTGTTATGGAAGGCAATTGATGAGGATTTTCTTGAAGAGGTAAAAGAGACAGAGAAGGTAGACCTGAAGGAGAGGGCTTTGAGTGTGATCTTCATGAGCGTTACAGATAGCATTCTTCGGGAAATTGCTGAAGAAACTTCTGCAGCAATGGCATGGAAGAAGCTGGGAGATCTGTATTCTAAGAAATCGCTGATAAACCGCCTCTACCTGAAAAAGAGGTTATACAATCTCCGTATGAACGAAGGCAAACCTGTTAAAACTCACCTTGATGAGTTTAATTCAGTTATAATGGACCTCAAGAACGTGGATATCAAAATTGAGAGTGAGGATCAGTCCTTGATTGTGTTATATTCTTTACCACTGTCTTATGATACTTCTGTCGATATGCTGCTATATGAGAAAGATAATATTTCACTAGAAGATGTTAGTAATGCACTAAAATTTAAAGAGTTGAAAAAGAGCTTTTCAGACAGCAGAACTAAGGGTAAGGGTCTTGTGAGTAGAGGAAGAACACAACAAAAGGACTTTAACAGGAAAAAGTCAACCGCCAGATCAAAGTCTAGAGCAAGGAAGCAGAACTGTTATGAGTGCGGGGAGCAAGGTCACTAAAAGAGAGATTGTCCCGAGTTGAAAGAGAAAAGAGGGAAGCCGAAAATAGATAACTCGGCAAATGTTGTTGACACTGGCAATAATTCTGATGATAGTGATTATGTAGGGGAAGTCTGTGCTGTGAGTACTAGTCATGGGCAGAATTTTTAGGTTTTTGATTCTGGTACTACTTTCCACATGTGCCCACACAAGAATTGGTTTGCAACTTACAAGCAAATGAGTGGGATTGTCTACATGGGAGATGATATGGAATTATCAGAAACATTGAGTGTTGGCGTGTTGCTCGGTTAAAGAGAAATTTGATTTCTCTTTCGACTTTGGATGATCAAGGGTATAAGTTTCACTCCGAGAATGGAATACTTAAAATGTGTAAAGGCTCCATGATACTCATGAAGGGCAAACTACATTCTCAACTGTATCATCTTTAGGTTAGTGTAGTTGAAAGGGAAGCTGCTGTAGCTTCTGAAAAAGTAATCCGAATCAGTCTCGGTTGTAGAACTTGCGACTTGGTCATATGAGTGATAAGGATTGTCTTTGTTGAGTAAGCATAATTTTCTAAATGGGTACAAAAATCAAGTTTTTGAATTTTTGTGAGCAATGTGTATTTGGTAAACAAACAAGGGTAATGTTCATCAAGAAGGCCGAGCACAAGATAAGAGACAAGTTAGATTATATACATTCAGACTTGTGGGGTCCAAACAAAGTTTCCTCCAAGAGTGGTGCCAGGTATTTTATGACTTTGATTGATGATTACTCAAGGATGGTATAGGTGTACTTTTTGAAAACAAAAGATGAGTCATTTTTGACATTTGTTAAATGGAAGACGATGGTTGAGAGGCAGACGGAAAGAAAAGTTAAGCGTCTTCGAACTGATAATGGGTTGGAATTTTGCAATTTTGAGTTCGATAATTTCTAAAGCAGAGAGGGCATAGTGAGACACTGCACTTGTGTCGGAACACCACAACAAAATAGTATTGCAGAACGTATGAACAGAACGCTTCGTGATAGGGCAAGGAGCATGCTTTCACACTCATGTGTTAGCAAGGAATTTGGGCTGAAGCTATCAATACGGCCTGTTATTTGATCAACAGATTTCCATCCACAGCTATTGAGTTCAAAACTCCTTTTGAGGTATGGTCCGGTTCGCCTACTGATTATTCAAATTTAAGAATATTGTTTGTCCTGCTTATGCTCATGTGAGGGATGGAAAACTTGAGCCGAGGGTAAAAAAGTGCAAATATCTAGGGTATGCAACTGGAGTGAAAGGTTATAGGTTGTGGTGCATAGATCAAATGACTCCAGGGCTAATTATCACTAGTGATGTAACATTCAATTAACCTGCCTCACTGGAAGAAGGCAATAGTAGAAACCGATCGTGGTGTCAGTGACCGCATAGAGCTAGAAATTGAATCTCCACTAGCTTAGCCCAGTAGTTCTAAAGTAGATGAAGTGGAGAAGGTGCAAAATATTGATCAAGATGATAATATTAATGCACCTGTGCAACATCAACCATATAGCATTGCAACAAGCAGAGAGAAGAGAGTGATCAACCGACCGCAAAGGTTTGCAAACGTAGTTGATGTGAATCTTCTTGGATACACGAATCCTGTGGGATTTGCTTTGGCAGTTGCAGAGATAATTGATGCATTTGAGTGTTATAGCTATTCAGAGTACGGAACCAAATCGATGGATTAGTGCTATGGCTAAAGAGATTGAGTCTCTTAATAAGTTTAGGCGTTGCTTAAACTTTGTTGATATGTGCCATAATGGGTAGAGCCCTCGTGAGTGCTGAGGGCAAGGCAGAGAGACGTTGTTCCTGCTAATGAAGAGAATTCAAGCCAAGGGAAGATTTGTTATTTTGTGGCTTGAATTATTTCCTTTTAGGAAACCATAATCCCTATAGGTTTTAAAAAAAACCCATTGTCCTAATAGATTTGAGAAAGGAAAACCTATAGTCCTTGTCGAATTGAAAAACTTTTCTCTTATAGGTTTAGGACTATTTGGGATCTGTATATAGGGGTTGTAGTTGGGGATTCTATAGATTGTATTGCGATTTTCTTCTCATTCATAATGAAAAACTCTCTTTGCTTTTGTCCCGAGGATTAGGCTTAGCCGAACCTCGTTAAATCCTTGTGTTAATTTTTCTTATCTATTTGATTTGTGTGTGATAGTGTGCAAGTTAACCCACGATCTTCCGCAACACCTTTAAACAATGATTAGCAGGGACCGTATAATTCACATGCCTAAAGTTAGTGTTGGGCCATTCCAAATCTTCAATTTTAAACTTTACATGGACAGCACCAAGCCCACATTTCGTTTGATCCGCACATGAACTAAAATTTCTTTGTCAAATAATAACACAGAAATTAGGGTGTGTTGAGTCCCGCATCGGCCAGTTAGGGATGAGAATATCAATTTATATAATTTTGGGCAATTCTCACCTCATGTATTATCTTTTTATCTTTTTAAGTTGAGTTAGGCCAATGTTTAATTTTGTATGCTAAATAAACAATCCAATTTCTGGACACATAAATTATAAAAACATAAAGAGAAGCCAAAAACGAAAACCATGGATTAAGTTTAAGCCTAGTGGCTATAAATTTACAGTGCATCACTTAGATGAGAGTTTCTCTAGTTCTCATCTCCACAATTCACGTACCACCTCTTACCTCAAAAGAATTTTGTGGACGAGAAAAGAGTTAGGAAAAAAAATGTTTTCACAAGCAAGAAAAGAGATTCTCCTCTCCTTGTTAAGGACAAGAATATTTAACATAGAACAACTCCAGGGAGAAGGAGTGAAAAAATGGCTAAGGACAGGGCAATTGGGGTGGCAGTGGATTTCTCAAAGAGCAGTAAAGCAGCTCTAAAATGGACCATTAAAAACTTGGCTGCCAAAGGTGACACTATTCACATCATCCACATCAAAACTCACACTCTCAGTGAGTCCCGCGATCAGCTCTGGGCTAAAACTGGTTCTCGTAAGTTATCTTATCAGTATAATTTAATCTGTTATAAAATATTATCTGTTTTATTTTCTCAACAATTAATTCTCAGCAGTTAACTGTAGTTATTGTTAAGTGATATGATGGTTTAAATATTCGTTTTTTTGTTAGCACTTGTTCCGTGGGTGGAGTTTAGGGAGCCAGATGTGCTGAAGTATTATGATGTCAAGAGTGATGTCCAAGTTCTTGATTTGCTTGATACAGCTGCTAAGCAGAAAGAGGTTTTGATCTATTAATTACGGTCAAACTTTTCTATAACATACTCGTTTGTTTCACTTTTTTTTTATTGTGATAGCGAAATGTTAATTATAGAAAACATATATTATAACATAGCATATAAATTGATTTCAAAAAATACTTAGCTTTTATAGTAAATGATTATTATATAATGATGCTGTTATAGAGAGGTTTGACAGTATCTGCTTTTCTTAATTCTGATTGATGCATACTCTTTTGTCATTTCTTGATTTTTGTACAGATAAACATTGTGGCAAAAGTGTATTGGGGAGATGCCAGAGAGAAAGTGTGTGACTCTATTGAAGATCTGAAGTTGAATTCATTGGTCATGGGTAGCAGAGGCCTAAGTACCATCCAAAGGTACTTATTTTCTATAACTCTAATCCATTTCTATTCTTCTCTTTTTTTCACTCTATAAGTACTGAATTAACGTTTGAATATGTTCCTTTCGGTGTGGTGCCGATAAAACAGGATAATGTTGGGAAGTGTAACAAACTATGTATTGGCAAATGCTGCCTGTCCTGTGACTATAGTAAAGGATCCTGATTTCCACAAGCATTGATGAGAAGTGAGTGCCAAATGAATTAGTTGAAACATGAATGGTTTTTATATGATTTATATCTCTTAGGATTTAACTTACATATTACAACAGATTAATTACTCTGTTTTCCACGCTATCATATCAGATTTGATATGACTAGTTTTATGTTATTGTAGGTTATAAAATTACTATGCACTGTTAATGTGCAGAAGTTAAAATTCTCTCTCTTAGAGCTAACTCTCAATACTTAAACGAGACAGATTCGTTCTGGTTTTGATCAGAAATGTGAACTAAAATAATTTGCGACCAATATTTTTCTGGTCAATCTTCTCTCCCCTTCTTTCTGGGAACAATGTAACTATGTATTTTATTATTTTGTCATATTATTAGATGTCTATCACTATCGGATGTTATTGCTGCTTCAGTTTCGTTACTGTTTTATTGTTGTTATTGCTTTTTTTCATGACTTTTTGCTATACCTATGTTGCTTTAATGCTGGATTGAGCCGGGATTTATCGGAAGCAGCATCTCTATATGTAAAAATTTGTTACTCTCAAATGCACATGCAAGTATACGTGACCTTATAAGTAATAAAATGATATGTCGAGTGTCGAACCCACAGAGACTTGTATTAATTACCCACTAAATTCACTAAGATTGTTATTCAGTCGAGCCAATTCGAGCTCAAAGGTGTGATTATACTAAACAACGATTATAACTAGTAACTAAATTATCAAGCAGCAAAATAATTATTGTGTATTCAGTAGAGACAAATATTCCAAGGTTGTGATCGGTTCACCAATCCTATTGTGTTCTAGTTAACTTTTCCTTTCATAAAATTCACTCGTGGTTGCTAATTAATCGAACAATTACTCTCGTAGCCTTTTCCCGAAGTACTACTCGCCTATTCAAAATAGATTAACGCCTATATTCCTATTAAAAAACAATCTATTAAGAACGCATTAAGATTACAATATTTAATTAAGCACGGTGACTAGGTATATTCCTATCCTAACAACAAATTCGTCCCCCCCCCCCCCTTCAGAGTTAAGATCGTGCTCTCTTCAGTTCTTCTCTAATTTAAACATGCTTCTCCCAAACATAGCATAGATAGTAAATAGAACCTAACTGCTGGCCAGACAATTAAGCAGTTAATCACAGAATTGAAGAAAAAACTATATATTGGTGAATTATAATTAAGGTTAAGTCAACGTTGAACAACAATATTCATGGTTAAATCACAACCCAGAATTATAGGTTTTAGCCACTCACGCAAACAATTTCATAAGTCTTGGATAATTGAACATACTAAGAAAACATGAAGAAAACTGATCTCCTCGCTCCAGGATGTTCCTCATGTGTATTATCTCTTCAAAGTGGCGTCTCCCCTTTAAAAATAAGCTTAGTCTTGCTTTTATACGCATTGGGTAGGTCTAGGGCCGAAATAACCTTGTCCCGAGCAAACTTGAGTAACTTTCCCGTCACCAGCGTCCAGCCTAGCGCCCCACGTTGGCCCTGGCACTGGCTAGTAAAAGTTTCTGCCACCGGCACCACAGGTGATGTGGAGCTCTGCATGTGGCGCTGAAAATCCAACTTTTCTCGTTTTCCTCGGTTTTGATTTTAACCTCGCACCTTTTCGCCCCCCAAATGCTTCCGGATGATTCCTACAAATAAAAACACCCCGAATTAATATAAAATAACACATTTTACATCTGAAATCCATGAAACACGAGTAATGCATGAGGCGATATACATATAAGTATATATACCTTAAGCTAAATATCAACAAGGTAGGGGTAAGCAGAGACGGATCTAGGATTTAAGTTTTATGGGTTCAATTTTTAAAAATTTTAGTATTTAACTCATCGTATTTTTAAAGTAATGTGCTCATAATGTTATATATTGCAATATTAATGAATTTTTACGCATAAATTTATGCTTTGCGTCAAAAGTACTGGGTTCAATTGAACCCGGAATTGATATATTGCATCCGGCTCTGGAGGTAAGACTCCATACATACTATTGCCAGACTTCGCTTATGGGATTCTACTAAATTTGTTGATGTTGTAATGTAACTATGTATTCACTTTGATAGCGTTTAGTTAGTGTAACTAAAGATATTATGGGGTTTAATTTAAGCCAGTAACTAGTAATCATTTAAATTCATTTTAGCAAAAAGATACTGAATTGAAGTAGGCATTAATTGTAAAGTAGGTTAAAAAACAAAGTGATATTTATTGAAACATTTAAATGTGGGGTGGTTGAAAAGGAATTATTGGGGCAGAGCTGCTTAGTTGTGTGACTAATTACTTATGGCGCAAAATCCATTATTGTACCTCCCAGCTATCCCTTGATATTGACCGTATTTTTTGTTTGTTAAGGGTCTAACCTTTAAGGGCTCCAAAGAGACAAAGCCCAGCATTATGTCCAGGCCTATTAGCAGTGGCCCAAATACAATTATTGCCGCGTGAAGTACACAAACCCTCAAAGTGGATGGTCTTAGGAATTTTCAAAAATCACTATAGTTTAGTGGCTATTAACTATAGCTACCATATATATATTTACTTGCTAAATTTCGTTGCTACGGGGCTGTATTCGCGCTATTGTATTCATGAATACAGTTACGGAATTTGCCTAA
Source organism: Nicotiana obtusifolia (assembly GCA_002018475.1). Lineage (NCBI taxonomy): Eukaryota > Viridiplantae > Streptophyta > Magnoliopsida > Solanales > Solanaceae > Nicotiana > Nicotiana obtusifolia. The sequence goes on along the minus strand of MCJB01048145.1, from coordinate 3,732 downwards.
TAAGTAGGGACTCCAGCCGTTTAATAACGGAAAGAGGATCAGTTAGCGTGTATCACTCCTAATTTAACTCAACAAAATCAATTCTATAAAATTTCGTTGCTACTGTGATGTATCCATGTATTCGCGCGACTGTATTTATAAATACAGTAAGGTAATCCGCCTAAAACAGGAATACAGTTGTTTAATTCTGTCTTCCATGTATTCGCGCGAATGTATTTATAAATACAGTGAAGTAATCCGCCTAAAAAAATAGTGATTACGGGTTTTTAATAACGGAAAGCACAATATTGAGTTGTATTTAATTTCACTATATTGAATTCAGTTGTATTCAAACAACAAAAAATCAAAGACAATTCACCGATATTCATTATTCACTATTATACGTTGTATTCAATTCACCGTATTCAATTCGACTGTATTCAAACAACAAAAAATTACAAAAACAATGATATTCTACTGTATTAACAAAATATAAACCTTCGAAATACATAAATACGGGCGAAAATATAATGTATTTGAGTGTATTTATACAAGAATATAATATATTTGTATCATTATATGTGACTCAATAACAAAGAAGAGAAGAAAGTTCGCCGGAGATTGCATTTCCGGTCAAGCAAAATACTATATACATTGTATTAAAATTAAAAATGGAGACAAACAAAAACTCGGCCCTCAAATCTTCTCCGGCGACTCTGCTTCAGATTTCCAAAAGCTCAATCTGTAACCATGGGCAGATCTATTTCCCTACTCTCTCTTCGCTTCAGATCTATTCTCTTCGCTTCAGAAAGTCTACCATCTCCACCAAAAATGGCTGCTACAATGACTGCCTTGATGGAAAAGGGAGAGAGATTTGAGGGAGAAGAGAGAGGAATGAGAATCTTGCTGATATAGAGAGAGAAGGAAGAGAGAGAGAAAGAACATAACTGGCGTATTTGACACCTCAATGGTAGGGTATAAAATAATTACCTATTTTGCTATAAAATAGAAAAGGTAGCTAAGTAATAATATTTTGAAATTATTTTGGTTTATAATAAATAGCCTGTAATAGTTTGCTATATGAGGTAAAATTTTCAACTTTTATCCTCGCTTGCCCCATGTGTAGAACTTCAAGTTTAGCAAGTGTTGCTCTTCACTTGTCCCATTGGCAACAATTTTTAACTTTTGACCTTGAAACTCTATCCATAGGGCAAACAAGGATCAAAAATTAAAGACCACCCGACAAAATGTCATATTTCTGTAATTTTTTTATTACTGTCACGGATTAGTTCAAAATACTCCAGCAGATTCCGAACTGCATAGGTTGGTTTTCGACAGCAAAATAAAGATAAAATACAAAGTCGAGGTAAGATGAAGAGCCTGGAAAAATTAAGAATGATTTCAATTTTATTCTGCTCCTACATGGTGTAATATGGTTCAAACAGTGGTGGAAAAACCTTTAGAAAGGGGTGTTATTCGACACAACTTAATAATATAAAAAATTGCCTATATATGCGTGTAAATAATTCTTTTAAATACAATATTTATACATACAATAAGTTGACGTTTCATAAAAATAATACGAAAGTAAATATCACTTTCAGACGAAAAATAAATTTTTAAAACCGATATACTCATAGATCTAAATTCATTACAAGTCGAATTGTGAAAATAGATTAATACTACTTATGTAAAATACTACCTCTCTTTGTTATTTTGAGCTGGAACAGCTGGCATTATGATCAACACCGTATTAATTGTCATGGACAACTTTATACCTTACAAGGAAAGCTACAAGAAAATAAAGTAAAAACCTTAGGTGGGGTTTTAAAGTGTTAGATGCGTTAGAAGATACTATGATTATTAGTGGCCCAAACAAGAAATAAATACCAAATAAAATTTTCAGCTCCACAAGATACTATAAGTATCATTTTCAATAATGGCCCATTTATAGTGCCAACTTATTCTTTGGTGGAAGGAAGGTCATTTTGTCATCTCTCCCACTATATAACCTATATCTTTTCCTAAAGGAAGTGAAGGATTCATTGATTTTTTCTTTAGGAGGGTACCTATTCCTTTAGTTATTTCCAGTTCTACCATGTTGCCATTTAACTCCTATTTGGCAACTTCTCTTGCCATGCCTGTATATAGTGAAATCCTCTATGTCCACTCTATTTTGGCTTATTTCATTCCATTACTAGTATTTTTAAAGAAAACTTAGGGGTGTTCTAAATATAAAAGTTCTTTAAATTTAATATTTAACCGTAATTAAACCTATTGTAAGTTTAACATCAACAAATAAATCGTAAAATTATAGCATTTAGATAAGTTTGTGTTCTCTCGGTTTTTCTAAACAACTTACTTCATGTGATTTTAGGTTTAAGTTGTTTGATCTTCGAACATTCAATAACTATAACGTCCCACCTATGTATCAGTACATTTACCCTCAGTTTTAAAGAGAAAGTTTATAAAATCAAGTTACTTAATCAGTTAAACATAACTTTCTACTATGAATATATATTGGTAAAATTATTTGAAAAAGAAGAAAGGGAGTAACATGTTGTGACTTATCAAAGTACATTAAATTAACATGTCAAACTATATACAAAAGTCGATGGATAAGAACATATTAGAAATTAGAAGAAATAAAAGATTAATGATTAGAAAAGAACAAAAAAGAAACGCCGTAGGGTTGGGGGTGTTAGTTAGGAGCGGACCACTCAAACTTTGATATTCCTGCAACAACAAGCTTGTGATTGTGGACCTAGCATTTGGTAATATTGTTTGGGAGTTGGGACCCCTTTAATTTCTCAGGTGGACAAAAAAAACATCCTTTTTGGTCATTTTCATAGTTTTCCAAATTAACCTTAGTGGTAGGTATGGCCTTGGATTTGCTTGCCAGTTGAAAGTACTCGCAGTAAACTTACTGCACTGAATGTGCATTATTTCTTTTTGCTATTATTTGGTGTGCGGTATTTAATATGATAATTCGGACTTATATCACGATGTTTTTATTGGAGGAAAATCACCTTCCTATAAAAAGAAACTTTATATCTAAAGCTCAAACATGAGACTTCTAATTAAAAGTGAGCGAGTACCTACCATGCAATCACAATCTTTAGTAGGTGATAATTGGTAGAAAAAGTACTAATTGATGTATAATTTATCCCATATTTAGCTCTTGTTGTGTGGATTTGTATGTTAATCACATTGATTCATGTTAATATAATATGTTTTTATGTGTAGGAATGAGTTGAAAACAATCGGGGACGAAACCGGGGAAGAAACGAGCAAAAACAAGAAGAAACGGACAAAGGAGAACTTCAGCCCACAGGCCAGCGCTCAGCGCTGCCTGTGGCGCTGGAGATAGTGAAGGAATTAAGGCTGGAAAAGCACACTGCCTTCAGTCCCCTGGGGGGCGCTGGGCGCTGCCCAGGGGGCTGATTTCGGAAAAAGTCTCCTACTCGGTCTAGAAGACCCCTAAACCGACCCAAAACCTTCCCAACTCCTATATAAACATCCCTAAACCCATTTTGAAGGGGAGAACGTGATTTTGGGAGCAAAAGGAAGCGAGGAACATCAACAACATCAAGAAATTCTCAATTCATCAAGCAAAACTAGTATCTCTATTTTAGTTTTTCTTCATTAGTTATTTGATTTTGTTGAACATGAGTGGCTAATCACCCCTTGTTCTGGGGTTGTGATTAGCCATGAATATTGTGTTTCTAACTTGATGATTTCATTTTAATAGTT
>MCJB01048144.1:29194-49852 GCA_002018475.1 Nicotiana obtusifolia | reverse complement strand
ACGGGTAAAATTAGAACTCACTTATTAAAGAAACATCCCAAGGAATGGTCAACGCGGGCCGGGGGTATTTATCTTGGAACCGAGCATGGGGGGGAGCACATGACGCATCCTCGGGTATCCAAACTAAACTTAACCAAACAACAGGAGGAATTCTTAGTTATGATAAACAAAGGGATGGAGAAAATATTGCTAAACTAGTTGCGGTAGAGGGTTTGCCTTATAGTTTTCCTTCTTCTACTGGTTTTGTTCGATATATCCAAGCTACATATAATCCTTCCTTTAAAGGTTTTCCAAGAACAACTGTAAAAAATGATAATATTAAATTTAAAAATGAATATAGAGATTATTTAAGATATTTATTTGATAACTTTGACACTAGAGTATGTCTTACAACTGATATGGGTCATTCAACTATTAACTGCGATTATATTACTGTTACTGTTCATTGGATAGATCCTGATTGGGTCTTCCAAAAACGTATAATTGCATATAAAGTAGTTGATGAACCACACACGGGAAATTATATTTCCAAAACGGTTTCATCTATTTGTCGTGCTTATTGTTTGACTAATAAAGTTTTTAGTATTACAGTAGATAATGCTACGAACAACACAGAAGCACTTAGGAATTTAAGACCTATTTTAAACCCCCCTTTTGAGGAATTTTTTCATGTTAGATGTGCATGTCATATCTACAACTTAGTAGTCAAGGATGGTCTTGACTTATTTAACAACATTATTGAAAAGGTTAAAGTAGCTATTGCCTTTATTTTTAGAAATAAAAATCAACAAAGAAAAAGAGAATGGGAAAGAAAATGTATAGAATTAGGAATGCCAATTAGGAGAGTTCCAAAAGAAGTTTCTACTAGGTGGAACACTCTATATGAAGCATTAACGGTTGCTTACGAATATAGAGAACCAATAACTCAAATGTATAACAAATATTTTATGGATATTTACTACCTTAAAGAGGAAGATTGGAACCTTGTTGAACATCTCCTCCAGTTTTTAGAAAAATTTTATCATGCGACTTTAGAATTTTCTGGACAGTATTATTCAACTACTCCTACTATGTTATACTATATAGCTGGCATATCCGAATTATTAAAATTATATAGGCAATACGCTTCATATAAAACGGCTGTAGAGGCCATGATTGAAAAATTTAAAAAATATTTTTTCCCAATTCCTCAACTTTTTTACATTGCTTCTGTGTTGCATCCTGCATTTAAATTAAAGTTAACTGAATGAATTGTTCGGGAAATATACACAAATTTAGATATTACACCTGTTGAAATTGCAACTAACAAGTACCCGAGTGTAGATGTTGCTCGAGGTAAAGTTTCTAGCGATTTTCAGGCTGTTTTCGCAAAGTACAGAGCTTGGGCGGAGAGTGCTACACCAACTGCACCTATACTTTCAACCGATGAAAGTACTTCTCAAGTAAGCAAACGGCATGCTGGGATGAGCAGCTTCGGAGGACTTGATCAGAGGCTGCTTTCAGAACAAGATGACTACGGGGAGGAATACAGCGAGTTCCAAGTCTACTTGATCCAGTATCCGAAGAAACTGACAAGTTTTGGAACTCACGATCTATTGGATTACTGGAAGAGTCAAGAATCCCAATTTCCAATACTCTCAAAAATGGCCCGCGATATCTTGACAATTCAAGCGTCATCTGTTGCGTCGGAGAGCGCCTTCAGCCAGGGAAGATTTCAGATTGGAGATCATCGACATTCACTGAGAGAAGAAGCAATGGAGACAGGAGTCCTATTTAGAGACTGCATCAGAGCAGAACGAAGAAACTTTGGAATACCGGAGTTTTCACAGAAAAAAGATAGAGCATACATGGATCAAATATTGAGCGACGGCACAAGCGAAGAAGGGAATCAAACCAACGAGACGGAAGATGAAGAAGATTAAGAAGAAGAAGACGACGAACCGGAACAACAACCTATTCCAAAGGAAAAGCCAACAGCTATACTAAAAAAACTAGCGAGCATGTTTAAAAGAATGTAATTTTATACATCAAATTACATATTAATAAAATTGCTCCAAGTTCGCATCACAACTCTTGCGTTCTTATATTTTATAATTTTACTAACTTTGAATATATTTCAAGGTTTGAAATTTGAATCTAATTATAAATGTTGAAACTAATTCAAACTTTGTAAAGATGTCGTCTTTTAGTCTTAATTTTTGTTTTGAGTCTTAATGTTATTTTGAATAATCTTTCATTTTTTAAGAACTTGGCTCAAAGTTTAACATCGATTTCAAATAAACATTAAAATATTTTTTCAAAACAATTGGTTTTTCAAATAAACAATTTGCTTAATCAAATTCATGCCGGCAAAATTCCAGAAAGCACTGGACATCGATGTTCATCAGTAGGACATCGATGTCTAGCTTAAACCTTGGCCAGACATCGATGTCCCACATATGAACATCGATGTCCAGACCTTTCTGGAATTTTGCCAAAGCAATAAAATTAAAAAAAAAAAAGAATAGTTTTAACCGGGTGACAGGCCGGACCGGATAAAACCGGTAGACCGGCCATCGGTACGGGTCACGGTCCGGTCGGAGACTTTTTAGCCGGAAGTACCGGACCGAAAATACCCGGTTAGGTCCGGTCCTGGCCCAGTAAATGTACCGGACCTGACCGGACCGGAAAAAAAATTTCGGTCCGTGACCGGACCGGACCCCTAGCCAGCCCTAGTTCTCAACAACAAAGTAACAGGTTTGGTTAAAATATTGTGACAGCAATAGAGTTCATGTAAGCAGGTAAAAGGTAGATCCCACATAAAGGATTTATTAGGAGAAGTTCATTAAAGTAGGTTCTGGGTAGGGGATGATTCCCCAAGAATTTTAGTGCGAGAATCCAAGAGAAGTCATGCGAAAAACTCATAATAAATGATCAGAACAGCAGAGCAGACTTAAAGATATACAAATCATTCAAACTGAGCATATATTGAAGTTTAAAATTCTAGGAAGGTTGTGACACTAGAAGATTCAGAAGTGCAGATTAGCTTCAAAGCAAGTAAAATTGCCAATAAAAATAACACAATGTTGAAGTCATATTGGTTCACAAAATTCAAACGACATGGATATGCAGAGCACTGAACACAAGCAAAAGAAGATAAAATTGCAAGAGTCGAGATACTTGACAGTTTGCAGATTCAACAAACAAAATAGAAGAGAAGACTAAGTGCCAGCAACAGCTTGAATATCAGTAGCAAAGATAACAACCAAAAGACCCAAATCCTAGTGCGTCAGAGTTCACAAGAGCTTCAAATGAGCTTGAGCACTGCTCGCACTAGGGAGGCCGATAGAGAGGATTCTAGTGGCTTGGCTTTCAATCAGCCACAATCAAGAGTGTAAAATAGTGTAGAAAGTGTGAGTAGTGGTAACAGTAGTTGTAGTAGTAGTTGTTCAGCCTTCGAAAGGGAACAGGGAAGGGGGCTTATATAGTGACAGCGTTGAACGAACGAATAAAGAAACACAGTTAGTCAAACACAAAGAAGGAAAGAAAAGCATGGAGAATTGATTTAGAATCAAATTAGGAGAAAATTAGGCAAACCCTAGTTTTGATTGGAATCAAAGATTGGCCGAAGATCTTGGTAAATCAGACTCATATAGCCTTGCTATGAATGCATATAGACGAAACACCGTCTAAATCTTGAAGATTTAGGGACGATTGTACTTGATGCAAGACCCGGTACCTGCCAAAATAGGCAAGTACTAGGTGATACCATAACCATGTAAATAACAAAGAGCTAAAGCATATATGGAAGGAAAATCACGGAGAGATTCCATACTAGGGTCGGAGTTGGAGAGGATAAGGGAAGTGGTTGCTAGGGATTTACAAGACAGGAGAAGAAGAGGATAGGGAGTGTTTGGGGGCGGTGTCTCAGAGAAAATGTTAGGGTTTCATGTGGGTTTGGTTAATTAAAGAGGGGAGATGGGCTGTGGGCCATTGATCTCTGAGATTAACGACTAGGATGAAAGGAAGAGTGGGGAGTCGTTTAAAATGGGTACCAACGGGGTTTATTAAAGTGTTGTCTGGTTTGGGCCGGGAATTAGGCTAAGGATTTTGGGCCATAATTGGAGGTTCATAATTACCAAACCACTTGCACATCTTCTGACTTTAAATAATCTTCCAACTTCAAGTTTCCACCGAATGAAAATTTCACATGCATATAATCCGACTTCAGAATATCTTAAACTTCAAATATTCAAGCCAAGCAGAAAAGAAAATGATTTAGGTTAGAGAATAGTGTTGTCAATACTTTAATTTTGATATGACTACTAAACTAATACTCCACATGACCTGCAGGAGTACTAACCTCAATTATATTCACGCAACAACTACATCTTGTGATTTTAGGAGGCATCTAACTTCATTTATCTGTTTCTAATTTGTCTTATATCTGTATAAAGGTAAACTTTTAAACATCCATGCTCTGATTATTGAGAATTCTGTACTATAATGGTTCAAAGGCGCGGGAAGTTTTTTAAAACATAACACTAGTTCAAACATTCTGTAGAGATGCCTTGGATCCTAGGAATTTCTGGTGGAGGCTAAAAGGTAAGCAACTAATTAGGGTACAAAATAATTTATGTTAAATATTCCTTTAACATTTTCAACACCACACAACCCATGCATTACCATAATTGGGAGTCCTCCAACTTTCCCATAAGAACAAACGTGCTAGGCATAAAGCTAGTATATGTTTTATTTGTCTCATATTTTATGTGAAATGTTTTTCTTTTTAAATTGCTTTAAAAGGAATGAAATCTTTTTCTTTATTGAATGCGAGATGGAAAATATCATACATGTTAATAGTCTTTCCTTTTTATTTTATATAACTCTCTCTCCTTTTTAGTCTATTTTAATAATCTTTTATATTTAAAAATAAATTAACTTACCATCTAAACTTCATGACATGATTTTATAATCACAAATATAGCATGAATTTTTAATGTCAAATTTTTTTTTTCCTTAACTGCCAATCCAATATATAAAATGAATTGGATGGAGTAACATAAATTATATGTGAAAAATAAAGAAAACAAATAAGATAAATTTTTGATGTTTTTACTATGACTCGGGTCATCAACCATAAGACGACAAAAAACTTAATAGCATACCTTCTAAACATATCTACAAAGGGGTTGAACATATTTATGGAGAGCAAGGAGCTAGTTGTTATCCCCTGACAAAGTTCCTCAACAGATGTGGGTTGTGACAAGGATTTTCATGATGGCCTTGGCACACAACCTAAAAAAAGGGGCAACATTAAGACGGGCAGCTCAGTATGACGAACTGTACGGATCTGACAAACGCACCTTGACAGAGGCAAAGCTCATTTCACATGGACGTCCGGGTTGGCATGATAATGGCAAGGCAAAACCATGTCAAAGCAGGGGCAAAGACATGGCAAGGCAAGGCAAGACAAGCAATGACAAGGGCATGGGCCGATTTGATCCAATTGGGGGCGACTTGACATAAGCGGACAGCTGAGACAAAGGACATGTGCGGCTAAGTCAATGGGCGGCAAGCTGTGGTCGTGACATTGGGGCGGAGCAGTGTCAAAGGGCAAGGTTGGGCATAATGCCATCCTTGGGCATGCAGCAGCTGGCTAAAATAAGCACTTGCAGTGCACGTGCCGGAGCAATTGAGCGGTTAAAACTACCACATCAAGCATGATTGATCATGGGGCTAAGTGGATGCACGTTTTTTATCATGGCTTATTGTGTGGCTTAATATTACACATTTTTTAGCATGTTCTCCATGTTTGCCCATCAGTTGGGGCTTGTCAACTGATTGCTTTAAATGCTGCCAAGTGTAATTGGGCAGCCTGCACTATAAACATGTGCATAAGGCTGTCCCAAAGGGGGCAGAATTTAGTCTTGTGGCAATTTGTTAAGCTAAAAAACATTTAAGTAATTCCTAAGGATAGGAAAATTATTTTGGGACAGGGAAATATGGTGTTCTTTGTTCTTGGCTATAGGGTTGGCTTTATTGTGTACTTGTATTCACATATTAATATGAGCTGAGAAGAAATTCCTGTAACTTTCGTGTGTGTCTTTATTTTACTTGCTGCCTAATTTTTTCTAAGTCCCAAAACGTTCCTGAAACTATTCTAAGTGTTGGAAGCTTGACTGCCGCAGTGGTGAACCTTGGATAGAATTCGAGTGACATAAATCACCCCTGTGACAACCGGTATCCGAGCGAGACTGGATTGGGACGAAGACACAACATTCGGTGGTTGAATTTCGTGAAAGATGACTGGTGGCAACACAGGAGTGAGGGAAAAAGTTGCTACATTGGAGGCACTCGTCAGAACTATTGATGATGATCAATTTCTGACTATTCTGACTCATCTCGCCTATCTTGAGGCCGAGATGAACAGACTGAGCCAGGAGTGCACAGATCTGAAAGCGCAAAATGGGTTATTGCGTCGTGCTGCTGGCAATGATGATGCACAGCGTGGGTCAGATCGTACCAAGGTCAAATTACCTGACCCTAAAGAGTTTAATGGTGCAAGGAGTGCCAAGAAACTCAAAAATTTCCTGTGAGATATGTAGCAGTACTTTCAGGCTGCCCATGTGCGAGATGAAGACAATATAACCATTACGACTATGTACTTGGTGGACGATGCAGAGCGTTGGTGGCGGTCGCGCGTGGCAGATGATGTAAGTGCTAGTAGGCCTAAGATTGACTCTTAGGAAGGGATGAAAAAAATGTTGAAGGATCAATTCTTTCTTAGCAATGCGGGCTGGATGGCTAGAGATCGTTTGAAGAAGTTGAAACAAACTGGAATGGTCGGGGATTATGTAAAAGATTTCAGTTTTTTGATGCTGGATATAAGCAAAATGTCTAAGGAAGACAAGCTGCACAATTTCCTTTACGGGTTGCAATCAAGGGTGCAGATGGAACTCCGAAGTCAGAATGTGAAAGACCTTCCTGGTGCCATCGGTGTTGCGGATGCTTTAGGTGACTTCCGGCTGGGGCAGGAATGTTCTGATTTCTCTACTGCTTCAAAGTCCAAAAATGGGAACAAGGACAAGGCAAAAGAGTGGAGGAAAAACATGAATGACAAGGGGAATGTTGTTGAGGGAAATACCAATGGGAAGGAAAAGCAATGTGCTGGATCTCCAACAAACAAGGGACAAAACATCAAGTTTGATGGCTGTTTTATTTGTAAAGGACCACACATGGCGAGGTATTGTCCGAAACTTGAATGGCTTACAACTTTGCTTGCTGATGAAAAAGGTGAAGATGAGCTGAACGAGGAAGAACAAGAGCAGGAGACGGCATATTTAGGGCCTATAATGGTGCTGAAAAATGCGAAAACTGCTTCGTTGAGGACGAAGAATTCTTCAGGTGGGGGTGGTTTGTTAGCCCCTTGAAAAAGCTCCTCGGGAGATATGGGTTGTGACAAGGATTTTCATGATGGCCTTGGCACACAACCTGAAAAATATGGCAATATCATGACGGGCAACTCGGCATGACGGACTGTGCAGAGCTGACAAATGCACCTTGAAAGAGGCAAGACGCATTTCACATGGACGTGTGGGTTGGCATGATAATGGCAAGGAAAAACCATTTCAAATCAGCGTCCCAGACATGGCAAGGAAAGGCAAGACAAGCAATGACAAGGGCATGGGAGTATTTGATCAAGTTGGGGGCGACTTGACATAACCAGACAGCTAAGACAACGGATGTGTGCAGCTAAGTCAATGGGCAGCAAGCTATGGTCGTGACATTGGGGCGGAGTAGTGTCAAAGGGCAAGGCTGGGCGCAATGCCAGCCTTGGGCATGCAGCAGCTGGTCAAAACAAGCACATGCAGTGCACATGACAAGGAAGTTGAGCGGTTACAACTGCCACATCCAAGCATGACTGATCATGGGGCTAAGTGGATGCACGTTTTTTATCATGGCTTATTATGTGGCTAAGTGATACACGTTTTTTAGCATGTTCTCCATATTTGCCCATCAGTTGGGGCTTGTCAACTGATTGCTTTAAATGCTGCCAAGTGTAATTGGGCAGCCTGCACTATAAATATGAGCATAAGGCTGTCCCAAAGTGGCAGAACTTAGTCTTATGGCAATTTGTTAAGCCAAAAAACATCTCTAAGTAATTCCTAAGGGTGGAAAAATTATTGTGGGACGAGGAAATAAGGTGTTCTTTGTTCTTGGCTATAGGGTTGGCTTTATTGTGTACTTGTATTCACATATTAATACGAGTTGGGAAGAAATTCCTGTGACTTTCGTGTGTTTTTACATGCTGCTTAATTTTTTCTAAGTCCCAAAATATTCCTGAAATTATTCTAAGTGTTGGAAGCTTGACTGCCGCGTAGTGGTGAACCTCAGACAGAATTCGAGTGATATAAATCACCCCTGTGACAACTGGTATCAGAGCGAGGCTGTCCCAAAGTGGTAGAACTTAGTCTTGTGGCAATATGTTAAGCCAAAAAAGTCTAAGTAATTCCTAAGAGTGGGAAAACTATTTTGGGGCAGGGAACTAGGGTATTCTTTGTTCTTGGCCATAGGGTTGGCTTTATTGTGTACTTGTATTCACATATTAATATGAGTTGGGAAGAAATTCCTGTAACTTTCATGTGTATCTTTACTTTACTTGCTGCCTAAATTTTTCTTAGTCCCAAAACGTTCCTAAAATTATTCTAAGTGTTGGAAGGCTGAAGTCAAGGCTGGGCTTAACTACCGTGCAGTGGTGAACCTCGGGTAGAATTCGAGTGACATAACTCACCCCTGTGACACTAGCCACCATGAAGGCCGGAGTTCGTCGGATTTTTCTTTCTTCCGCCAAAAATTAGTAATTTTTATGTTTTTTTGGATAATTTATTATTTGTCTACCATGTCTATGTGGAGCTAAACATCACGTTCTAGGGTTGTGGTTCTTTCATGACTATTGTTATTCGAATATTGATTTTGATTTCTTGATTTTTCGTATTTGTTTATTTATTCAATCATGCGCTTAATTATTTGATTACTTGATCACCAATTGAATAGTATCTATGAATGTAGGATTTAAACTCGATAGTGGGAATTCTATATTGCACATAAGATTGGGTAATAGAGCAAGTTCTTGAACCTGGCATCGGCGAATAGATTTGCGGTTAGGATAGATATGCTAATTATTTTGCTTGGTTATTGCACAGGAATTATGAATGCATTCTTGTTGATTCTAAATCTATAGACATATATGCGTTAGGTTAGCTTGAATAGGCGAATAAGAACTCGACAGACTCTTTTGAGCAATATTACCCTGTCAATGAATAAACTAGATAAATTAAATAGTCAATTCAAGTGAAGAATACAATAGGATTATTGGATAGCCCATAACCCTATGTCGTTTTTATCACATTGATACATAAAAAGCTGCTATTAATTCCTTTGATCTGAATTCACTATTTGTTTTCCACTTATTTTAATTAATTTAGAGCCAAACACTTTTAAGTTTAATTCTTGTTTAGATAATTAGGATAGTCTAATTTAGTCAATAGTTGATAACAAGTTCTCATAGATTCGAAATCCGACTTCTAGTCACTTTACTACTTGACGGTCGCGTGCTTGCGTGTAAATTTGGCCGCAACAACCAACTCCACTTCTATTTAGTAGTTTTTTGTTTTATGCCTCTGCAATTTGCAGCAAATTGAGAACATTTGATATTCCTAATTGTGATCAAATCCGCTCAATCTGTCTTTTTTTTTTTTTTTTTTTTCCATTTTCCTAGGACTGGGAACAACTTATAAGTGCCTTTTTTTTCTCTCTTCATTTTTGTATGTTACAAAATGGAGTACAAGATTAAGAAGGGTATTGATTTGGACAGATGCCTAATTTGACAAGTGATATATGACTCCTCGCAAGTTTCCACTTGTTTGACAATTAGTGTGGGTTCGCTAATAATACTGAATGAACATTCCCCAGTTGACATGTCTGATGTACGCTGAAATCGCTTTCATCAGTACTAAGATTGACAATTTGTTACTCAAGTACCACATGAATTCAACTCCATGATTTGTTTTATTAGTACTGTTTTTCAAACGGCATATACTTTTTATGCAGTACCGCAAATAAATCAAAATGAGAGAATTTCTCTAATTTATCAAGTTGTGGTGTTAGATTTATTTAGAATGAACATTTTTAGCATAAGGTTTGTCTTCATTGAGAAAATAAAGTATGAACGGTTTGAATCGGTTGCGAAAGCTGCACTTATATATGGAAAGTAAACCAAAAAGAAAAGAAGCGGACTAGGATTAATATTGGAGATCATTTCATTCCCACTGGAAGCCGTAATCATTAGTCTGGACTTCGAAGAAACAAATGTAAATAATCGAAATTCCTTCTTAAAGTTACTGGATATTCAAGTAAAAAATTGAGTAAGAAAAAGAAATTAATATCTTGTGATCATACGCTCAGTTGTGAAGAATGATTATGAAGATGGTGCTGATGAAATCGTCCAGATGAGTATCGTTCGGAGGCAGAGTCAAAATTTAATTTTTATGAGTTTAATTTTTAAGATTTTAGTTTTGAATTCATTATACTTTTAAAGATATAAGTTCATATTTATTATTTTTTTAATTATAACGAATTCATATATATAAATTTTTATTTTGCATCGAAAGTTATAATTTCAAGTGAATCCATTATTTACCCACTGCATCCGCCCTGATACCGTTACTTGAAGAGAAGATTATAGGACAAAGAGATCAAAAGAAGAAAAAAACAAGATGTTGACACGCAATACTAGTTTAATATCCTTCCTTGAGAAACTTTTTTTTAACACCATGCGTCACACGCATTACTAGTTTTAACTTTCCTCTTGCAGTATAAATACCCTACATTAGTACCAGACTTCAACCATCTCATCTTTGCAATTACTTTTCTTTACAGATTTTGTAGGAAGTACTTTCTGCCTTAGATTCCTTATAACATGGCTTCCCAGACAAGCGCCTCAGTTACCCTTTTCCTCTCCCTGAATCTCCTTTTCTTTGCCATAGTCAGTGGAACTGATTGTGGCTCTTGTCATTATAATCCTCCTAGCACCGGTAATGGTGGTGGCAACGGCGGTAACACCGGTGGGTCAGGCAATGGTGGCAGCTCCGGCAGCGGAAGTGGTTCGGGGAATGGCAGCGGAGCTGGCAATGGACAAAGCAGGTGCCCCAGAGATGCTTTGAAGTTGGGTGTATGTGCAAATTTAGTTGGTGGATTGGTGGGCGCCGTAATTGGGACTCCTCCAACGATGCCATGTTGCAGCTTGATCGCGGGGCTGGCGGATTTAGAGGCGGCTGTTTGCCTGTGCACAGCCATAAGAGCAAATGTATTGGGGATAAATCTGAATGTGCCACTATCTCTCAGCCTCGTTCTCAACAACTGCGGAAGAAATCCTCCTACTGGCTTCACTTGCTAATAAGGCGATGATGTCCTCAAATGCCTATTTAAGCCTTTTGTTATGTCAGTCATTTTGTTTTTGCATCAATTTTCTTTTATGATCATTTATTTGCTATGTTATGCTAATTGTTACGTTATTGCAAATAAGCGAGCGAACTTGTAAAATGAAAGAGCAGGTTCGTTAGCCTGTTGATTTTACATTTGCACTCAAGTTTATTAGTAATATATACTACCTTCTCTATTTCATAGGAAAATGGTTATTAAAGAGAAATTTTTCTGGATTACTTGGACCACTCAAGACTAGTGATCAGAAAAATATGTCTGTAAACCCCTAGTGATATTAAAGTGTGCATTGTTTTTTTTTTTTTTTTGACAACCTTACTTCCCTAAATATAATCCTTGGGATTGTTTGCTAATTATTTGTACGATGAGGCTTCTAAAGAAAGGTGTAATTTTCATGTATCAATTGAGAAATTCTGAAACTTAAAAAAGGAGGATATCTCGCCATCCGGTGGCAGTAGGCCATCTCGATTTGTCAAGTGACTTCAAGGAGAATTTGTAAAATTTTCAAGAACGAACCACTTATTAGAACAGCTTCAAGTTGTTTGGGTTAATGAATAAAGACCATAAGCTAGTACGTAATATTAGGACAAAAATATCAGGTGTCATACAGAGCTAGCAAATCAAATCTTGAACAATGATAAATCAGACAATAAAAGAGAAATATACCAAAAGAGATACAAACATTTAACGTGACTCAGTTAATTGGCATATGTCCACAGATGGAGATGAGCAATCCACTATATAAAAGAGAATTCAAAATATCGAGAGAACAATCTCACGAAGAGGCAAACACAAGTGACACACTAACACTTGTCCCGTAAAGTTCTCCCCCTAAACACGACTCTCAAACCCCATATGGCTACATTGTGGATGCTACTAAATGAGAAGGAAGAATCCTTCAATTTATAGAAATCCAAACATTTTCCTACAAGAAAAGAGACAAGACAAATATGGAAGAATTATATTTTCATTCTAAGAAAAGAAAATCCAATTATGGTAAACATGTTGCTCTTTCCTTCAAGAGATAGAAAAATCAAATATGATAAGAAAATCAGGATGACACCTAACAATTCTCCCCCTTGGCCTGAATTATCCGAGAAAATAAACTTGATCTACCTTCATCATATAACCTTCAATTGATCGCATCTCCAAATCTCCACCGAAAAGTTTGTCTCAACGTGAGTAGCACTCTGGTCAAATTTCTCAGACGAAAATCATGATTACCGTAAAATAGGTTGCGCCTAGAACTGAACCCGCCAAGATGAACTTGTCTTGAACCTCGCTTTGAAACCACTTGTTATGAGCGAAATAATCAGGTGTCATGTCATACAACAAAAGAGAAATCTACCAAAAGAGACACAAACATTTAATATGGTTCGATCAATTGACCTACGTCCACGGCGGAGATGAACAATCTACTATATAAAAAAGGGTATAAAACATCGAGAGAACAACCTCACGAAAAGGAAAACACAAGTGACACACTAATACCTGTCCCGTAAAGTTCTCCCCCTAAACACGACTCTCAAACCCCATATGGCTACATTGTGGATGCTACTGAATGACAAGGAAGGATCCTCAATTTATAGAAGTTCAAACATTTTCCTACAAGAAAAAGAGACTAGTCAAATATGAAAAAATTATATTTTCCTTCTAAGAAAATAAAACCGAATTATGGTAAGCATGTTGCCCTTTCCTTCAAGAGATAGGAAAATCAAATATCGTAAGAAAATCAGGACAACACCTAACAATTCTCCCCCTTGACCAGAATTATCCGAGAAAATAAACTTGATCCACCTTCATCACATAACCTTCAACAGATTACATCTCCAAATCTCCACCACAAAGTTTATTTCAATGTGAATAGCACTCTGGTTAAATTTCTCAGACGAAAATTATGATTACCGTAAAATAGGTTGCGCTTAGAACTGAACCCGCCAAGATGAACCTGTCTTGAACCTTGCTCTAATACCACTTGTTAGGCCCGAAAAAATCAGGTGTCATACGAAAGCTAGCAAAATAAACCTTGAACAATAATAAATCACACAATAAAAGAAAAATATACCAAAAGAGACACAAACATTTAATGTGGTTCGGTCAATTGACTTACGTCCACGGCGGAGATTAGCAATCTACTATTTAAAAGAGGGTACAAAATATCGAGAGAACAACCTCACGAAGAGGCAAACACAAGTGACACACTAACACCTATCCCGTAAAGTTCTCCCCCTAAACATGATTCTCAAACCCCATATGGCTGGCTACATTGTGGATGCTAATCAATGAGAAGGAAGGATCCTCGATTTATAGAAGTCCAAACATTTTCCTACAAGAAAAGAGACTAGCCAAATATGGAAGAATTATATTTTCCTTCTAAGAAAAGAAAATCTAATTATGGTAAACATGTTGTCCTTTCCTTTAAGAGATAGGAAAATCAAATATGGTAAGAAAATCAGAAAAACACCTAACACGTAATTTATGTAATCTTATTCAATGACGGTGGCATTAAAAGAGTCATCGAGTTAGTCCGCAAAACTTCTTTTCCCCCCTTAAATGATTCTCTCTCTTTTTTATTTTATTAGTCTCTATGTACGTTCCTCGCACGTAACTCTTTAGAATTCATAAAAGAAAAAAGTACTGTTAGATTGTTATAGATATTAGAACTGTATAACAATAAACTGTAATACTACAAATTTTTAAGTGAGGATATATTGGATATTTAGAAAATAATTTAGGTCCAAAACAAAACAAAAAAAAATTAAATAAATAAATAAATAAAAGAACAAAAGGAAAGTGGAAACGAAAACTACGCCAACTTCAAGAGTTTTATCTAATTAGGATTGTAATCATGGCATAATTATATATGACTTCTGTGTCTAATATGGAAACTTTTGTCTTTCTTAAACTCCTTTTAGATTTGGGGATCTTTATACTTTTACTTTGATATATAACTATGACCAAGTAATCATATATATAGGACTACGTCAAAATAAAATTTACTTAAGTTAACTGAGCCCTAACCAATTCCGTCGAATACCCCAAGCAGCCTTGAAGATTACTTGAGTCGTTAGCTTTAATTCTCATCGGTAGAATTTCATTTTTAACTCAGCTTTGAGTATTATAAAGATTACACGAAGTCGTACGGATTGCTCGAGGTGGCGAGTTTGATATTTCTACACGAGTACTGTGAGTAGTAATCTTACCGCAATTTGTATTTTCATAACTTGCATGATTTACACATAATTTTTAATATGAATATGTTACCGATTATTTTGAATTGCATGTGGGACAATTCTTTTACTCGATATGAAACCGAAATAGTTATTTCAGACGAGTACCGTGATTTTAAATATTTTCGTTGTCACTAGATTTGTTTTACCGTTACTTGAATTTACTGTTATCGAAAAGAAATTATATGATTTTATAAGAATTGAAATGCCCTATATTGTTTTAAAATAGTTTCTACGAGTATATACGGATTTCAGATACAAGTATAAATGGGAGTAGACATTGAAGGATCCCGTAGCTAACGGCGGGTTCGTTAGACCTGCTGCACCTTGTATTTACAGATTACCGATTACAGTTATAGCCCTCGCTAGTGGGAAGGTAGAACTAGCATACCGTTACCGATTTCCCTCAAGTAGGGACTACCGTTATATATGACTTCTGGTAAAGAAGTCTACAGTTATACCGATTACATGATCCGTTCATTGAAACCTCCCAAAAATGTGAATACTGATATTATACAATTGTTACCGAGCTTATTACTGAATTATTTATTATATTTTACTACAAGAAAAGCGTGATGAGACTAGAAATTGTTTATTGTTTCTGAAAGAGCATTTTTATGTGATTTTCTCTTTGAGATACTAGCATATTTTCTGACTTGTTCCCAAATAAAAACGGTTGTGGTTAAGTATTATTATTCACTGAGCTAGTGACTCATTCCCCGCTAATTTATTTTACAGAGACAGCAGTTGACGCAGGCGAGGATCTCGTCAATTAGAGCGCACAGTTTGACATTTTCTCGGTGAGCCTCGCACTTGTTCGCGTGGGCATAGATTTTCGGATTGTTATGGTCTTTTCATTGAACTCTTAGAGTCGCTCCATAGTTATTATTTTAGTGTTATGCGTATTCTATCGTTATTTTGGTCTTATGTTGAGTATCGTTCTTATTTATCAAAGTTGGAGATAGATTAGTATTTCTATTAGTTAGTTGGTGGTTTAGTTATATTGGAGACTTATATTTGGTTAATTGACAAGCTGTCAATTGTTTGATTTAATATTAGGATGTTTGGTTGTTGGTTTGAGACAAGAAAATTTTTTGGATGGTCCAAAGACAGGGGAAACTCTGTCAGATTTTCTGTAAAATTTCCGATGAGGCTTACTTGGGAGCAGTTGCTCCTAAGCGCCGGTCACAATCCTAAATTGGGTCGTGACATAAACGCGCCTAATAGTGAATGTAAGTAAAGATTCCAGTATTGTGACAAAGGGGTTCAAATATTTTCTATTATAGCAAAAGTTTGACATTCTAGTGCCTTTTGGAATCTCCTTGTATAAAATCTTGGCTCTGGCACTTAAAACAAAGGAATTGCTACTTAATATAAATAAATAAAGGAAGATTATAAGTTAATTAGTTTTACATAGTTGAATATATACATATAGACATAGAATACATGTACCGAAAGCATAAAAAGTTATAGAAGGCAATATATGTGTGAGAACATTTTAAATCAAAGCAACCATACTTTCACAATTAATTGTGATCAACCCAAAACTCCAGTTTGGTAAATGATTCTTATCTGATATATTATCAAAGAGATGAACTTCCATTCCTCTAGCTTCCCATAAAAAATTGAACTAATTTTGAAATAAAAATCAGTTATTGTCTGGTATAGCATTTTCTGTATTATCTTGCCAGATTAGATGAGAATGTGATACGTACATTCTCACCTATGTAAAAGAATTGGCAAAATATCAGTATAATCTGAGATAATATTGACATGATGACGTGAAAATCAAGTATCCACACCCTCCTTCAACAATGTTATACCAGTTTCTTTACCCTTTTGGTAAATTATTTTAGTTTGCGATGATATATGGACATACAAAGTTAGCTGGCACATCAATCATCGTCTCAAATTTCAGGACTAAAGTACAACTAAAATTTACTTGCTTGTTTGGAAACTCTCATAATTATGGCTAGCAAACTTACAGCTTGTTTGGATGGTTGTTGCCCATTGTATCGTATTGTATTGTTATTCCAGAATAATGTTTGTTTAGATTGTTTCATTAAAATTGATTGTATTGTATTGTTAAATTCATTGTTCTGCAACAATGAAAAGTTTCATTTTTTGAAACAACCAATTTGTGTGGTGGGATTGTTTTCTATTTTTCTTTTTAGTTATGCCCTAACTTATTACTCCATAATTTTATTTTGCCCTTTACCTTTCTTTTATTCTAACTCCGAAGTTCTAACCTATACCTTACTTTGTCTTCGTCCCCCTTTTTTTCAGAACTACTGCCGCTTCCAACTATAATGTCAAAGGTGTTTTGCCTTCTTTTGTTTTGTTTTTTCTTATAATTTGATATCTCCAATAGTAATTATCTTTGTTTTGTCAATTCTCGTTCCTTTATTTATCATAGTTCTTTAACATTTTTATTTTTTATTTTATTATTATTATGATTTAGTTAGGAATGGAGTGTACTTATTATTGGTTTTAATATTATATAACTTGTTCCACTAATTTTGTTAGAATTTGCATGAATTTAATTGCTTAATCTATTTATAAGACATATTTGGTGATAAATTAGTAGAAAGAGATTTTCTTAAATTATTGTTATGCGCAATTCTTGATAAATTTAATATTTAAACAACTGAGGGCATTTTAGTAAACTTATCAGTTACAGTACAGTACGATACAGTCAAACCGAACAGCAAGATGTTATTTAACAACAACAAACAATACAATCTGTCCAAAAGTTGTATTCATAAAACGATACGATACAATACAGTAGAATACATTATAAAACAATGGGTAACAATGATCCAAACTGAGTGTTAATGAAACTTTGTATTTCTATTATAGTAAAAATTAAAATATCCTAATTTTCTGGATTTAGCTGACCTTAATGTGGAATCAAATTTGCACAGTGAATCCCTTGGTAAATTGGTACAACTTTCGCACATCAAACATGTAAAGAAAATATAAAAATAACCCACAAAAAACTAAGACATAGGTGATGATCCCCATCTATTCACCGTATCAATGAGGTCAATAGCAAATTCTCCGCTTGGTTGTAAGAATTTAAAAGATAAGAAGACCTGTAAATCTGTCTTCAAAATTAATTTGTTCAGCAATATAATGTCTTTGTTAGCATTGATCGTCATAGATCTCCAAGATCCATATACAATCAATGCACCTAAAGAGCATATAAAATATTTATTAGTTCCTGACAAAAACAAATATCCAAATTAAACATCAAATAAGAATATCTTTAAGAGAAAGAAAACTACCGTTCCTTACGTTCTTCTATTCCTTTTATATATATAAAAAAAATCATATTATGAACCAAAATAATATAGTTTTGGCTCTTTAGCAGCAGACCCATTATGGATCATTGATCACAATCCTTGTAGATGAACAAGAAGACAATTATAATATCTTTATGTGCCAGTAGGACTCCTTGTTGAACTATCTTAGTCAAAATCGAAGTTCTAATATTAGGCAAAAGTAAATGTGATATGTGGACCTTAATGTTAGTAGTATTCATTGCCTGAAATATCCTAATGAAATCAAAGTCCTGATATTAGGCAAAGTCGATATGACGATTTATCATATATGAAATCATTTCTTTGAAGAATATTATAACGTTAGAAGGGTATAAAAGTCGATTAGTATTTTAAGAATTTTCGTCGTTCAACATTTAGCGTTTAACATTCGTGCTTTTATAATAATTAGTTTCAGGGCATGCGTGTTGCGCGTGTATTCCATGTCAATAAGTAAAAAGAATTTAAGCAATCACATAAGATTGTTAAAAATGTGTTTGAATTACAAAAAATTAAAGAAGTGTAAATTCTTGGTGATGACGCATGAGAAAATTAAACACCCTCCTAATGCAAGATTAAATACTCATATTATCCAATTTTGAGAAGACGAAACGATATTTACTGCTCTGTTAAGATGGCTTGTGAGACTTCCTTTTCATAAATTTTATACTAACAAATGTATGTTACAGTATTTCCCCTCAAATATTTGGTGAGGATGATTAACTCAATCAATAATGTTTTCATTTTTCCAGGTTGAAGAATAAACCGATCTAGTAGAATATACTGATCTAGGTTGCCCATGCTTATTTCTTCCCACTTTTTCTCCTAGAAAATTTCCAAACTTCATAAATTTAATGAAAAACTATAAAAATATTAAAACAGAATTGCTCAAGGTAAGCATCCTCGCACATTGGTCTCTGTTGAAGGATGCTAAAGTAATATTTAATATATTGACAGACTTTTTCTTTATATTAAAAACAATTAATTCAATTTAACAATTATTTCGATTAATTCATCTTTCTACTTTTTTTTTTTACTTCAGAATGAAGTGGTTACTTTTTTATATTATATACTGTGTATTCTATTTTAAAGCAAAAGCTTAAACCTGCAAAAGATAATTTAGAAGAAATCACAAAAATCTCGAAACAAACAAATTTGGTTAATGTAAACCTAAGGTAATAAAATTAAATTATTGTCATGCAATTGAGGGAGTTGATATTTGTAACTCTACGAACTCATCTTCCTCAAGATTTTTCTCGTGATTGCTAAATAAAGTGAAAATGTTAGACCTGCTCTATTATTATTCCCAGATCATATCACAATGAAGTTGAATGATCAAACACATACCTTAATAAATGTACAAAGATCAAAATTATTTAGATGTAAGAAAAAGATTTTATGTCCTGTAATTTGTAAGAGAAAGACCATACCTACTTCATAAATCAAAGCAAAGAGCACAGTTATTAGTATTAGAGCAGAATAATCACTTAACTAAGATAAATAAATAATAATTAAAGCGATTCAGTATACTTGACAGATTGAAGGCATGCAAGGTTAATATACATATGTATTAATAAAAAGAAAAATATGTAAACTAACCTAACAATTTTATCGTATTGGTTGAAATTATGTAGCTGTCCCTGGAACTTGAACATTAACATTTTCTGCTTCATGTCTTTTCTCTTCGCCTGTTCATGTGTATACCTTAGTTATTATTCATGTTTGGGCTAAAGCAAAACAGGCCAATAAATACAAAATGAAAAGACATAACTCTCATTCATTCGTGTCCATTTGTATTCCAAAACATTTTATTACTTTAGTTGGGAACACAGTAAGTCATTATAAATTAGGGAATACTAAAAGTATCCCGTGCTAAGAGTTACCAAATGCATTGCATATAATAATTTAGTGTTTTTACATTTCTATACATTAATTTTGAAGAGATAATGTATATTTTGAGGGTAAAATTGCCATTTAAGTTTTAATGAGTAAATTGGTAAATTAACTTTAACTTAGGTTGTTCACACTTATAATATAGTATGATATGATGATACGACAATATTTGATACGGTATTTAAGAAATAAAATTTTTAGAATTTGTGATTTTAAAAATATTCTCTATATTTATTTACGTGGTTATAAACGTAAAACATTAAAGGTAATCAGTGGCTGATGCAATTTATATGAATGGATTCAACTAGACCTATCAACTTTTACTTGAAGAGAAGATTTAGAGGACAAGAAGATCAAAAGAAGAATAAACAAGATTTGTCCCTTGCAATTGGATTCCTCGGTGAGCGATAATAAAGTTTATCAAGTTGGTTCACGAAGAAAACTGGAGTAATCTTTAATAAAAATCGGGGGAAACAGGCCTTCATGGTCATTGAAGAAAGTGCCATTTTTAAATCTTTTATGTATAAATGTAAATCTTTTATCTGTAAATAAAAAGAGAGAGGATGATAAAATAAACGACAAATTTATAAAGACACACAAAATCATTTGACCCAATAAATCCTTAGAAATTCTTGTTTGAAATGTGCATTTTGGATAGGAATGGCAGGCGGTGCGGGACGGTGCGGGTGCGGGACAGGTTCTATTTGAACCCGCGCAATTTCAACCCGCCCCGC
>MCJB01048144.1:0-29174 GCA_002018475.1 Nicotiana obtusifolia | reverse complement strand
CCCCGCCTCGTCCCGCCCCGTCCTGCCCCCATAAGATTTAAACCCGCATTTACCCACCCCACACTCCACCCGCGCTCATCCGCCCCGTCCCACAAATTATTTTTAAAAAAAATTATTTTTTTATTGGTTTTTTGGTCAGTAATTGCATTATATAGAGACACCACAAACATCAACACATCTTAAATTGCCGCTTAAATTTGCATATAGAACTTCGAAACCAGTAGGAGTTCTTTGTAAAGCTCATTTTTTAAAGGATACTACTAGATGAAAGATTTATGTATTATAATATTCTTATTATTAATACTAAGATTTTGACAGATATACCAAGTTATGGCTGAAAGACAAGGAAGACAAAAACCGTAACCTAGAGACTTTTAACATAAAGGATAATTTAATAGCAAATTATCTACTAGTACATGATCTGGAATAAAACATTAAAACTTTATTTTTATTCCTCTTCCTCCTCCTTGGACAACTTAATCACCTGAAATTAGTTAACATAATGCAGCATTAGGCACTCTATATATTCTAAAACGAAGAACTACTTCACCAATTAGAAAAACAATATGAAAAAGAGAAGAAAAGAAAATGAAAACAATGAACTGTTCGAAATGCAAAATCTCACAGTTTATGTATGTGCTTTAGAAAACTAGTTTTTATCCCATTCCATCCTTAATGTTCGACGAAGAGATACAATCATTAAAAATTAAATCCTCCACTCGCGACCCGCCTGCCCCGTGTGATTTTTTTATTTATAAATTGAACCGCTTCGCCCCGCATCGCAACCGCAAACTCCCCAACCACGCCCTGCATCCGCACACCGCCCAATTGCCATCCCTAATTTTGGATCTAATCTATCAATGTAAAGAGATATGGGGATGAGGATCGATTAATATAATTTGTTAAGTAGTTGGAAACAGGAAAGGGGCATCAGGCATGGCTTAAAATATACGTCATGCAGATTCCAAAATCAGGGGCATCAGTACTGTATGTAGTAGAAGATTCCCTAGCTTTGTAGCTATGAAACTAGTGGAGGAGCTGTAATCTGATAATTTGGCTCAGAGTCAAAATTTGCTTCTACGAGAAACTTTTTTTTCAACACCATGCACCGCACGCCTTACTAGTTTAATATCTCTTTCTAAGCTTAAGA
Organism: Nicotiana obtusifolia; assembly: GCA_002018475.1. NCBI lineage: Eukaryota > Viridiplantae > Streptophyta > Magnoliopsida > Solanales > Solanaceae > Nicotiana > Nicotiana obtusifolia. Next base: position 28,024 of record MCJB01048144.1, on the reverse strand, counting down.
GGGATTTTTAGTAAATTATTCATCCTCCTAGCAGCATAAATACCCTACGTTAGTACCAGACTTATACCATCTCATCTTTGCAATTACTTCTCTTTACAATTTTAGTAGGAAGTACTTTCTGTCTTAGCTTCCTTATAACATGGCTTCCAAAACAAGAACCTCAGTTACCCTTTTCTTCTCATTGAATCTCCTTTTCTTTGCACTAGTCAGTGGAGCTGATTGTGGCTCTTGTCATTATAATCCTCCTAGCACCGGTAATAATGGTGGCAATGGTGGTAACACTGGTGGCTCGGGCAATGGTGGCGCCTCTGGCAACGGAGGTGGTTCGGGTAATGGCGGCGGAGGTGGCAATGGACAAGGCAGGTGCCCGAGAGATGCTTTGAAGTTGGGGGTATGTGCAAATTTAGTTGGTGGATTGGTGGGAGCGATAGTGGGTTCTCCACCAACTTTGCCATGCTGCAGCTTGATCGCGGGGCTGGCGGATCTAGAGGCGGCAGTTTGCTTGTGCACAGCCATAAGAGCAAATGTGCTGGGAATAAATCTGAACGTGCCACTCTCCCTTAGCCTCGTTCTCAACAACTGCGGAAGGAATCCTCCTACTGGCTTCGCTTGCTAATAAGCCGATGTCCCTATGCCTATTTCAGCCTTTTCTTATGTCGGTCATTTTGTGTTTGCATCTATTTCTTTTATAATCACTTGTTTATCGTGTTGTGTTAATTGTTGCAAATAGGCGAGCTTGCAAAAATGAAAGAGCAGGTTCGTGAATCAGTTGATTTTGCGTTTGTACTCCGTACTCAAAGTTTTATAATTTATATTATTATATTATGCTGCCTTTTCTATTTCATGAGCATCTTTCTTGGTTTCGTTCCTACTCCAGTGTCATAATTAAGATGGCTGGCGCGCTAGCCGAATAATTTCCCTTGGAAAAAAGAATTTTCTTTTGAGAAAGAAAAGAAAATATAACAAAGAAAATGGCAAAGTTTTTCTTTTTTTATGTATAACTTGGATCAAGACAAGAATATTGATCAGAAAAATATTGGCAAACCCCCTAGTGATATAATTAATTAATGTGTGCAATAATTTTTTCATAAAAATACTTCCTAAATGTCATCTTTTGATTGTTAATTTGTTGCTTCGATATTTACAAGACAATGGAAAAATTTCAAAACTGAAAAACAACGAAGGATGTCTCGTTGATTTTCAAGTGACTTGGAGAAGTCACTGATTTTTCAAGTTTGAACAAAAGTCACCTCTTGCTAGCTGCTTTATTCAATTGATTATTAAAACACCTTCAACTTGTATGGTTAATAAATAAAGATTCGGGGATAATTTCTAAGACCTTCCTATCAGGTTAATTTTGTAATACTATTTCTCTTGTGATCACTATACTTATAACCTCCCATATTTTGATTTCTCTGTAATAATCGGTTTGAACTATTTATCATAAAAAGTTAAAATATGACTAATTCTCTTTTTCTTATTGATAACAATTTATATATGACGAGAGATATCTAAATGAAACACAAAAACTTTACGTGGTTTACGACCTAACTATGAAAGGCTACATTATAGTGCTATTAAGTGAAAAAGAAATTAAAGAGCCTTAATTTATTGAAGCTTGTAAGTTGTAACCATTAATTTGCTACAAGGAAAAGGAAACACTAAATGAGGTAAATTGGTATTTTGTTCGCAAAAAGTTAAATATACCCAACCAAATCAGTATTACACATCGAGAAGCTCCCGGTGATTTTTAGTAGTGAACATGGCCTTGGGTCAAACTCTGTGAAGACATAGAGAAAGTCAAATCTGTTTAAAAAATTATCCCAGTAACTTGGAAGCTTTCGGAATAAAGGAATGTTAAAATAAACACTGATGAAAGATACGGAAAAAGCAAAGCAGGAATTGGTGGTATTTTAAGAGACGCAGCCGGAGATCTCATCGTGGCATTCTCTATACCTGTACACTGTAGCAGCAACAACATGGCAGAAGCTTTGGCGACAAAAGTGAGAATACAGTTATGTCTGCGCCAAGGCTTTAATACTTTTGAGCTACAATTAGATTCTATGCTAATTGTGAATATGTTACAAAACAAGAAAACATACAGTGCTAAGATGAGGAAGATCATTGAGGAAACAACGCAGATTTTAGATCAAAATCGAGTAAGGATCTCACATTGTTACAGGGAAGCAAATCAAGTAGCAGATGCCTTGGCGAAGCATGCTACAACATTGGAGAATGCTAAGTTCTTTGACTGCTTCCAACAGCTACTTGGAGGAGCAAAGGGACCCTTCCAACTTGATAAGTGGCAATTATCAAGTTTCAGAAGTAGATTTGATAAGGCTAACTTTTTTTGTAAATTGAATGTAATTAGAATTCTGATTATGGGAGTCATTTTGTTCATAGGCTCCCCATTTTTTGAAGAATGGTCTGGTACATTATTCTTGCGTTGTATTTTGTTGTAACTATGAGGTTTTGGCCTAGTCCCTTTCTTTTTACATGATATAGACAACAACAACACGTAGGGTAGTATTTAACCAAAAAAAAACATCAGTATTACACAAGATGTTTGTATTTTATTTTTAAATTAATCCATCCATCCAAGTTTTCACTTTTCATCACCCATGATAGTGGGGGTTTGGCCTGAACCCCTACCTTGTATATTATTAACAAAAGAGTATAATAGAGGGGGACATAAAACCGGAACCTCTAAAATACATGGAGGATATACAAGAGAAAGGGGGAACTAATTAAGGAGGAAGTTCTCTTTTACAGATAAGCTCTCAAAAAAAGGTCCTATGACCATTATAAGGGATTCTCTGCTAGAATCTATACGTGTTCAAAATCCTTACCGAATACTTTTCTCTTGTAATCTGATTTTAAAATTCGCATTTCAATTTTGTCCAAGATATAGGCTCCTTTCATATGACGAGATAGCTCATTAATTGAAAAAGGATCCTGGAAGCATCTTCAATAGCACCAAATTTAGCTAAAAAATTTGCTACCATGTTTGCTTCTTTATAGCAATGGGTAACATCTGCATTGAGAAATTTCAGCTTATCTTGAATTTTGGCAAGCCAATGATGAAGTTTCCAGGAGGGTTTATTAGTACCCTTGTACATGTCAACCACTATCTTGGAGTCCATCTCCAAGTTAAAATTATTAATGTTATTATCTATGTCACTCCTTTTTTTTGCGAGACTTTACTAAACCTTTTAAATAAATAAAAGATATAATAAAAACTCAAAAAAAAAAATTTAATAGTGACAAAAATAAATTTAGAGTCGCCACCTGACGATTGATTCCGGCGCGTCAGGCACCATTTCAGAACTTAGACTCGAAGTCAAGTTCGTACCAGAGATTTGGATAAGGGGGTTCATTTGACTCGGGGAGAAGGTGTTAGGCATTCCCCGAGTCCCGTAAAAAATCACGATTGCGTACTTAATTTAATTGGCTCTTAGAATATTCGAATTGAGATAAAACAAACACATGAGAGAAAAATAAACACGCAAGAGGTTCGAGGTTGTTCCCGCCTAATAAAAAAAAACTAAAATTAAAATACTACGAGTTTTGCTTTAGGCCTCCAAATACAAATACCTCGGGGCATTCCCCGGAATATAATATATACAAATCCTTCGGGGCATTCTCCGAATAAATTTAACTAAGGGAACGACCTCTCGCCTCGCAATTAACAAAATGTCCTAAGCTTGCCTACCCGAGTGATGACGGCCTAGCTTGCTCCTAGCGATTAAATAAATGGGGCGCAAATATAAAAATAGACTAAAGTAAACAAGATTCTTTTCATGTTCTTTCTCCTCTTAATCTTTGATTTTCATGCATTTAGACCGAACCCAACCTTAAAGTATTTAATTCAATTAAGTATTAGCGAGCTCGATCTTTTCCATTCCCACAACCAAACAATTGTGTAAAGTAATTCAGATATTCAACCAAACCACTAAACTAATCCACACCAAATAGTTTTAAAATATTGATCTTAATTTGGCCCGAGACTCCTCATCATGGGTATTGCCGTTTTTTTAGACATGGAATTTGATTACTCATAACTTGCTACTGCGTTTTCAACATTACAATCGGACACAGTGTGCCCAAGACATCAGAAATAACGTAACCCCCTAAGAAGACAAACTTAGATTTATCAAGCATTTCCCAATTTATATCTACAGGAAATTGAATTTTTTTTTTTTTAGGCTGATTCATTCTCTGCCATACTCACTCTCATTTTTACCACTTTTTAAATTCGCTATATTAAAACGCCTCAAACTAACAACAACAACTACAATCCAACCCCAAACAAATTGAGGCTGACTTTATGAATCTTAGATCCTCAATCCAATAGTATCCAAAAGAAAAATAATAAGGAAAAGTACTAAAACTTCATTGTATTTTTACTAACATAAAAAAATCTCAGACTACAAATCAATTAAATTCTATACTCTATATATTTTCCTAAAAATTAGCAATTCCTTTCAAATTAAATATTCTAAACTCACTTAGTATCTAAATAATATCTACTAGAAAGAATGGATTATAATAAGAGATAAAAGTGAAAAAAGGAGGAGAAAAACAGAAAAAACTAAAACCAGCAACTGTTGGAATTCTCAAATAGACCAAACTCAGATCAATAAACACTGCGCATAAAGAGTTTAAGTCTTAACTGATTTATAACTGGCAAGGGAAAACTGAAATTGACAATGAAAGCAGAAACAAACCAAACGGTCATTAAGACATGATTTATTAGCGATAATCAGCTCAAAACAAACTAACAGAACTATTTCACGCGGGACCATTTTAAACAAAACTGAACCAATCAAACATGCTAATCACAGAGAGTTGGACAGTAAGCAAACTATTTCATTCATAAGATCGATTTGAAACTACAAAGGTATTCGAACTTACCTGTACAACAGCAACAAAACTTTATCTACTTAGCAGCAACTTCAGCGAACAAACAGAGTAGCGACGCGAACCGCGAATATCAACCGGACGGCTCGAACTCAAATATCTCAAACTCCACCCATTTCGAAATAAAGTTGAAATTGAAGCCGAGAAGCAGAAGAATTTTTTTTTTTATATTTTTCTGAAACCTAAACCAACATAAAATCTAAAGAGAAATCCTAAACAAGAAAGCTATACTAATTTTTCTTTTGTTCTATTTTCTGGAACCTTAAAAAAACAGAGAAGAAAGAGTCCAAAAGTTTCTGTTTTTTTAACGAAAAAAACCAAAAAGAACCCCCAAAGTTTTTCTTCTTCCTTTGAAAATCTGAAAGGTGAAGTATATATAGAGAACCTAGAATGTTCTCTTCTTCCTCTCCAAGAAAAATGGATAAAACTCCTCTAAAAAAAAGAATCCGAAAATCTTTTTTGATAGACAAATTCTAGACAAGTGGAAGTCTAGGATCAAAGAATATTAATCCTACGGCCTCCAATTTTCTAAAAATCGTCCAAAAAAAATTCGGATTAGAAAAATGATGGAAGATTCGAGTGAGTAAGAGTTTGTTATGTGTCAGGCCACGTGGAGGGAAGAGAGAAGAGTGATGGGGACCAAAACCGTGTCGGTTTTCCGGCGACCGGTGCGGCGGCAGTAGGGTGGTGAGAGGGAGTTGCGGCTGGTAAGGGTTCTTTAGGGTTTGGGTGAAGAGAAAGAGTGGTTTTTATATGAGGTAAAGGAGAAATATGGGTCGTTGGATTAAATCAGATCAATGTCTGAGATTAAGTCTTGACTTAAGAAGGGGTTTTGGGCTGGTCCGATTTTAATTGGGCTCAATGTATATTTTAAAGTATTGGCCCAATCCGAGTTTCCCTTTCTCCTTTGCTTTGTTTTTAATCTCTTTTGTCTTTAATCTCTCTTTTTAAGTTTAAAAATTAGAAGCCTTAGCAATTAAAAATCCTAGTTTACCTAAATATGAAATTAAGCTAAATACAAATTATAATAACACTTAATTCTAAGAATTAAAGATTAAAAATTAAGGAAAGTGTAAAAATGAACTACTTTTATGATTTTTAAAATTTTATAAAATCAAAAACTACTAATTCAATCTAAAAATTATAAAACAAATCCTAAATGCAATGCATGATATTTTTTGGGTATTTCATGAGTTAATTACTGAGAATAAACAAACAAGAAAATATAGGTAACTAAAAAAACTAATAAAATTCCTAAAATGGCTAATAATTAATTAAAATTATTTTATTTTATTTATAGGAGTATTTTAGGTACGGCAAAATCACGTGCTCACAATCTGTAAACCATTGGATCCCAAAGTTAGCAGCTTGAGTCTCAGCCATGTTATTGGAGCAGAATATCATAGAGACAGAGAAGGCCATGATCATTAAACCTTGATGGTCCCTTAGAATATCCCCTGCCTAGCCTTCTTATCTCTACCCATAGGGTTACCATCCGTGTTTAATTTGACTAAGCTTGGAGCAGGTTTGATCCAACTGATGACAGGGAAGCTGCGAAGTCTTGGCTTAAAGCCATCAACTGTGATACAAAAAATCTTTCCAACTGAGGCTTAAAGAGATGAACTCAAACTCTTTTCTTACAACAATCTTGAGGTTGAAAACAATCTTGAATAACTTTACCCACTGATATGTTAACTTGACCATATTTGGAGGCACATCTCTTTTTCCAAAGCTCCCAGCAAATAAGTGAGGGAATAAGTTTAATGGTCAAATCTAACAAATAGTTACCTGTATTGTTGCTCCACCAACTCCACATAATATTTTTGATGTGATGATTGATGTATGTAATGCCTAGGAAACTTGCAAAGAAATTTCATACCTTTTTAGCTGCTTGACTGTCCACAAAGAGGTAGAAACATCATTCTGTTGTAGCTAGGCAACAACAAGTACATTTGATAACCACATGTTGCCCAAATCTAGTAACTGTATCATCGAAAGGGAGTTTATTTTTCAAGATTCTCCAATTCAAGAAAGAGATTCTAAAAGGAAGTCTCTTATTCCAAATGTGACTGTGGGTATTATTTTTATTTCTCTTCTTCCTGGTGAACTCTCTGGCAGTAGAAAACTGAAATTACCATCCTAAGATAGCATCCAGTAGCATTGTAGGGGCGGCTCAACATACTCGGTGGCCTAAAACGAGTCTTAAATATTTTTTTTAAAAATATTTCATATATTAATTTATTTGAAGATTATTTTTAATATTCTGAGATGGAAAATCATTAATTATCAGTCAGTTTGTTTAATCTTTCTTGAGACATTTTTGATTTTAGATGACATTTATCAATCTTAATTTTGAAAACGTCTTTCATCTAAGGAACTGTTAACATTATTCTATGAGCAGTATAGGTATTTGACAAAGAATTCAATCTTTTATCTGATTAGGTATATCAATTAAAGTATCATATTCCACTTCCACTATTATTCTTAGCACTTTTAATGAAAAAAATAAGTCTAAGCCAACAATACATGAATGATTATTATATTTTAAGGAATATTCAAGGTTTAAATAAAAATAATAAAAGCTAAAACAATAAAACCTATTCTAGATGTTGATAATTCATTGCTTCAACTTGCCTATTGCGCTTTAGGAATGAATAGAAAAGAATATGCAATACATTATTCGACATACCTCAGACTTTGAGTTTTGACAAAATAATAATTTTCTTTGAAGAATAGGGAAAAGAAGTAAAGTTAACTTTGTTCAATAAGAAAAAATAAATAGAGAAGCAGAATTTGGGTTATATATCTTACTGAGTAAGTCAAATTTAATCCAAAATAAAGTCTACATTCACACACTAAGGTAAATGTGTTGATTTTATTACCTTATGTACCTCATAATTCACCTCATTTATATACCCATAGATTGTCTTTACTTTCATAATTTAATTTAATATTTTTTTATATAACAAAACACCAATAAACATAGTCCCTAATATTAGTAATAATTGAAAAATGGGCCCCCCAAATTTGGGGGCCTAAAGCACTTACCTTCATTCGTATTATTGAATTGAATTTCTTTTGTTAGCACTAGTATTAATTTAATTTTGGCTTGAGCTTATTTGAGTTACTAACTTTTTGGGCTATAAAACATATTTGACCATTCAAAAATTCTAAATCCAAACTTGAGTAATACATTAAAAGAGAGACTTATGAAAATGTTTAATAATTATTTTTACTTATAAAATATTTTTAAAACTTGTATACATGTAATGTCGGGTTGGTTTGGTTTCGTTTTGACCTTTTTAGTTAAAACCAAACCAAATCAATTATAATCGAATTTTTTTTCCAACACCGAACCAAATCAAACCAAACCATAGTCGAATTTTTTTTTCCAATTTGACTTGGATTATCGATTTCCTCTGTTGTCACGACACCAATTTTCCGTAGGATGTCGTGATGGCACCTAGTCTCTAAGACTAGGTAAGCCTAACATTCATGCAGAATATAACAAAAATAATAATAATAATTAAAGTCTCAATAACTCAACAACTAGTATAAAATAAACTCCGCAACTCAGCATGTACAACTTTCCAAAACCCGATGATAACAAGTCACAAGCTATACGTATAAGTACTGATCATCCCTATACAACAATGTCTCTACAAAAGAAAAGAAATGAAATAAACTAGATAGAGGGGGACTCTGAGGCTTGCGGACGCCGGCAGGTATACCTTGAAGTCTCCAAAGCTAAACTCGTCTCACTAGTGCCTGGACTGGTAGGAGGTACCTGGATCTACACAAAAAGATGTGCAAAAGCGTAGCATGAATATACCACAACGGTACCTAGTAAGTGCCAAGCCTAAACTCGATAGAGTAGTGACGAGGTCAGGCCAAGGCCCTACTGGAGTAAATTAAATAAGACACAGAACGAGTACGTAACATTGTAATAATAATAACAATGAAAATGAAACAAGTAAGAAATGTACCAAGACTAACTACACTGAACTAAGGCAAATAATGCATCATGGAGAAAAACAAGGAAGATGTTATGCCGAGGAAAACAAATCAACCAAACACAAGTGAAATAATAGAGAAGTATCAAATAGGGTCACTACCGAGGTACCGTCTCGTAGTTTCAAATCACAAAACAATTCACAATATTTTCTTATATCACTGCGGGGGCCTTGCATTTAGTTTTGAAAATCATTTTTCCCAAAATAGCTTCCCGCGTTTTAGCTCGCCTTAACACACCATGTGGCTTCAAGTAGCTCCCCTACTAGCAAAACGCTTATCAAACCCACCTTATCTCATCGCATGCGTTTCAACCCCAAAACCTTATACCACAACGTATCACAAATTGCACCTCAAGTGCCCAATGTCACAACTTTCCAAGAAACCAACAACATAGTATTTTCACATCAAATAGCCCATGGCTCAACCACAATATGCACAAGAGTCTCACAATAATAACCGGAAGTGAATAACTCAACTAGAATAGTATTTCAAAACTTTACGATTTTGCCTCAACGTAAATCACGGCCTTTATAACCAAATACCAATTTCAACAACAAGATATTCCACAAATAACAACTTCAAGTAAAGAACTCAACAGTTAAATATTGATAAAGGAATAGAGGAAACAATACTTCAACTAAACATGTAAAGGCAATTAACAAGTAAGAGATAAGACAAGTAGATCATATAAAGATGGACTAAGGATGATGATTATAACATTTCAAGGTAACTCAATTAAGGCATGAAAGGAATCTACATAGCTAAAACCGGTAATTTCCACATTTAGCCCGTGTACACACTGGTCACCTTGTGTACACGGCTTCTACACAACAGAATTATCATGAAACAACACCAATCCTAAGGGGTAATTCCCCCTCACAAAGTTAGGTAAGACACTTACCTCAAAACAAGCTAACTCAATCCACTAGTAAGCCTTTCCCTCGATTATCCAACTCCGAACTGCTCGAATCTAGCCAAACAACTTCATACCATAAATATAAACTACAAAAAACTATTTTGAACAATTACGATCTTTACAAAGAAATAAAAAGTCAACTCGGGACTGCGTCTCGGAACCCGATCAATATTACAAAATTCGAACACCCATTCGATACGAGTCCAACCATACAAGAATTACTCAAATTTGACCTCAATCGCCTTTCAAAATCCCAAAATTTAGTCAAGGAAGTTTTCATAATTTTTTCCCAAATTTTCAACTCAAATCACTAATTAGATGATGAAAACAACAATAGATTCAGGAAATATAGTCAAATCCGAGTTAGATTCACTTACCCCAATGGTTTCCTTGAAAAACTCTCAAAATATCGCCACAAACCGAGCTCCCTATGTCCAATATATGAAAATGAAATTCAAACCCTCGAAGAACCATTTTTTTGCCCAGCGATCCTCGCTTCTGCGGGCCTGGGGTCGCACCTGCGGAAAATCCATCGCAGGTGCGGTTCCAACTTAGGCGCTGAAGGTTCATAAGACAAATCCTTCTCCAAATGGACTGTGCTAAAATCCAACACATGAGACTGATCACTGTGATACTTTTGGAGCGTAGAAACATGGAACATTAGATGATTTGCAGCTTGACTAGGTGGTAGTGCAAGCTTGTAGACCACCTCCCCAATCCTCTCAGGAATCTCAAGAGGTCTGATATACCTAGGGCTCAACTTGCCCTTCTTCCCGAACCTCACAACACTCTTCATGGGCGAAATCCGGAGCAAGACCCACTCTTCAACCATGAATACAACATCGTGAACCTTCCGATCCGCATAACTCTTCTGTCTAGATTGGGCTGTACGAAGTCGATCTTGAATCAATTTAACCTTTTCCAAAGCATCCTGAATCAAGTCAGTACCCAATAGCCTAGCCTCCCCCGGCTCAAACCAACCCACCGGAAACCAACACCGCCTCCCATACAAGGCCTCATATGGAGCCATCTGAATGCTCGGCTGGTAGCTATTGTTGTAGGCAAACTCCACAAGCAGAAAAAAATGATCCCAAGAACTCCCAAACTCCATCACACATGCACGAAGCATATCCTCCAATATCTGAATAGTATGCTACTGTCTGTCTGTCTGAGGGTGGAATGTTGTACTCAACTCAACCTTTGTGCCCAACTCATGATGTACGGCCCTCAAGAATCGCGATGTAAACTGCGTACCCCGGTCAGAGATGATGGATACATGCACGCCACGAAGTCGGACAATCTCACAAATATAAACCTAAGCCAGTTGCTTTGAAAATAAGTAGTCACCACTGGAATGAAATGAGCTGACTTGGTCAACCTATCCACAATCACCCAGACTGCATCGAACTTCTTCTGAGTCTGTGGGAGCCCAACAAGAAAATCCATAGTAACCCGCTCCCATTTCCACTTTGGAATCTCTAGCTCCGAAACATCCAATCTAAAAAACTGGTTGGCCAAAGCCTGAACATCCAAGGCTAATGGCCTCTCCGCTGCGGTAGATATGCTATACTGCCCAAGCTCTCCACCTTTCGATTCAAGGCATCGGCCACCACATTGGCCATCCTGGGATGTCATAGAATGGTGATATCATAGTTCTTAAGCAACTCTAACCATCTCTGGTGCCGCAAGTTAAGATCCTTCTATTTGAACAAATGTTGTAATCTCCGGTGGTCGGAATAGACCCCAAAAAGGACACCATACAAATAGTGCCGTAAAATCTTCAAGGCATGAAAAATAGCTGCTAACTCAAGGTCGTGGATAGGATAATTCTTCTCATGTACCTTCAGTTTTCTAGACGCGTAGGCATTCACCTCACCGTCTTGCATCAACACCGTGTCGAGGCCAACACGCGATGCATCACAATACATAGTGTAAGACCCCGAACCTGTAGGCAATACCAACACTGGGGTTGTAATCAAAGCAGTCTTGAGCTTTTGAAAGCTCTCCTCACACTCCTCGGTCCACCTGAATGTAGCACCCTTCTAGGTCAATCTAGTCATAGGTGTAACAATAGATGAGAAACCCTCTACGGATCGACGATAATACCCTGCCAAACCAAGAAGACTCCGGATCTCAGTAGTTGAAGACGGTATGGGCCAACTATGCGCTGCTTCAATCTTCTTCGGATCTACCTTGATCCCCTCACTCGACTATACATGACCCAAAAACGCCATCCACTCGACTATACATGACCCAAAAACGCCATCAAATCAAGCCTTAATTCACACTTTGAAAATTTTGCATACAACTTCTTTTCTCTCAAGGTCTGGAGCACGATTCTTAGGTGTTGCTCATGATCCTCCCGGCTCCGGGAGTACACTAAGATGTCGTCAATAAACACAATGAGGAATGAGTCAAGATAGGGCTGGAATACACTGTTCATCAAGTGTATGAATGTTGATGGGGCGTTGATCAACCCAAATGACATCACAAGGAACTTGTAATTACCATACCAAGTCCTGAAGGAAGTTTTCGATATATTCGACTCCCGAATCTTCAACTGATAATAGCCTGACCGCAAATCAATCTTTAAGAACAATCTGGCACCTTGTAGCTGATGAAATAAGCCATCAACACGTGGCAATGAATACCAGTTCTTCACTATAACCTTGTTCAACTATTGATAATTAGTACATATGCGCATAGAACCATCCTTTTTCTTTACAAACAAGACTAGAGCACCCCAAGGTGACACACTGAGCCGAATGAAGCCCTTTTTAAGCAACTCTTGCAACTGCTCCTTTAACTCCTTCAGCTCCGGGGCCATACAATATGGTGGAATAGAAATGGATTGAGTGCCCGGCAATAAATCAATACCAAAATCGATATCCCTATCGAGCGGCATGCCTAGAGGATTTGCTAGAAGTACATTTGGATAGTCCCTCACAACCGGAACTGACTCAATTGTAGGAGTATCAACATTGACATATCTCACAAAGGCTAGATATGCCTCACACCCCTTCCCAACCATCTGACATGCCTTAACGAAACACACCACCATGCTAGGAGCATAATCAAAGTACCCTTCTACTCCAACCGCGACAAACCTGGCATAACTAACTGTCACTATCTTGGCATGACAATCAAGAATAGCATGATAGGGCGACAATCAGTCCATGCCCAAAATAACATCAAAATCTATCATACTGAGCAACAATAGGTCAGCTCTTGTCTCAAAACCACCAAGAACAATTAAACACGATCAATACACATGGTCAACAACAATAGAATCTCCCACAAACATAGATACATAGATAGGAGAACTTAAGGAATCACGGGATATACCCAAATATGGATCAAAGTAAGATGATACAAAAGAATAAGTGGAGCCTAGGTCAAATAAGACTGATGCATCTCTATGACAAATCGGAATAATACCTGTGATAACTCAGTCTGATGCAACCGCCTCCGTCCTAGTCGAAAGAGCATAACAGCTGGCCTGGCCTCCCCTTCTTAGGCGACCTTTACCTACCCGACCTCCACCTCTAGCTAGTTGTGCAGGTGGAGTGGCAACTGGTGCGGTACCCATGACCTGAGAAGCCTGAGGACCGTATGGAATACGTGGATCCCGAGTAGTCTGTGGAGGTGCACCCCTCCTGAGTCTGGGGCAGTCCCTCACCATATGATGAGTGTCACCGCACTCAAAACAAGCTCGTGGAAGACGTGGTTGCTAAGACTGGCTCGGTCTGGTCGGCTCGACTGACCGCTGAAAGCACCCCGTGCAGGAGGTGCACTAGACAGTGGCGGTGCATAATGGGGAACCTGAGACCTGGAGTGGCCGGAATACCTCTGGAAGCTAGAAGTGCTGAATGAATAGGACGACTAACATAGCCTCTTCCATGGCGGGCTGTAATTGAGCACGGGCATCACTATATGTGCTAGAATCTCGAGGCCTCTTGACCTCCTTCTCCTCTCTCTCCCATCCCCACATACCCCTCCAATCTTCTAGCGATCTACACAACCTGCTGGTATGGGGTATCAGCCTCCAACTCTCGAGCCATGCTAAATCTAATATGGTGGTTGAGCCCCTCGATAAATCGACAGACTCTCTCTTTGACTGTAGAGACTAAAGTTGGTGTATGTCAGGACAACTCGCCGAACCCAACAACATACTTTGATATGGTCATAACACCCTGGCGTAACTGCTCAAACTCCGCGCGCCATGCATCCCGAAGACTTTGGGGAACAAACTCTCTCATGAATATCTCTGAGAATTGAGCACAGGTGAGTGAAGCTGCCTCGGTTGGACTACCCAACTTATACGCTCGCCACCATTGATAAGCCACTCTCTTAAGCTGGAACGTAGCAAAAGCAACCCTACTCGACTCCACAATACCCGTAATATGGAGAATACGGTGGCATTCCTCAAGAAAACCCTGTGCATCCTCTGAAGCTAAGCCATTGAAAATAGGAGGGTGGTACTTTTTGTACCTCTCAAGCCTGATTTGCCTTCCTCAAATACTGCCGCCTTAATCTCAGGCTAAACTGGGACAACCGGTTACACTGGTATGACTTTTGGGACGTGGTCAACCTGGACTTGCTGCTTAGGGGTACAGGCGGCGGGAGTCTGTGCTCCTCCCTAGCCTGCGATGTGGCAAGAGCAAGTGAAATCAACCCTGCCTGAGCTAATGTGCCAAACATGCTCAAAAACTGGCGAGAGTCTCCAAAAGTGCATGGTAGTAACAGGCGTCTCAGGTGCCTGCCCTCCAACAGGAGCTACTAGTGGCTCCTCTGTAGTAGCTTGGGCAGGTGCTCTGGCTGCACCACGTGCCCGTCCTCGGCCTCTTCCCCAGCTTCAACCTTTCGAGGCTCTAGTAGCGGGTGTCTGATCATTAGATCCAGCTGTGCGTGTCCTCACTATTTGTGAGAGCATAGAAAGACAGAGATTTAGAATTTCGAAGTCAACAAATTCGCGCGATAAAGAATCAAAGAAGTGAAACTTTTCCTAACAGTTTCCGTAGCCTCTCGAAGATAATACAGACTTCTCCGTACCGATCCGTGAGACTCTACTAAACCTTCTTGTGACTCATAACACCTATGAACCTAGGGTTCTGATAACAACTTGTCATGACCTCACTTTTTCTCCGTAGGATTTCGTGATGGTACCTAGTCTCTAAGACTAAGTAAGCCTACCATTCATGCAGAATATAACAGGATTAATAATAATTTAAGTCTCAATAAGTCAACAACTAGTATAAAATAAACTCTGCAACTCAACATATACAATCTCCAAAACCCGGTGATAGCAAGTCACAAGCTCTACGAATAAATATTGATCATCCCTCTACAACGATGTGTCTACAAAAGGAAAGAAATGAAATAAACTAGATAGAGAGGGACTCCGAGGCCTGCGGACGCCGATAGGTATACCTTGAAGTCTCCGAAGCTGAACTCGTCTCACTAGTGCCTGGACTAGTAGGAGGTACCTGGATCTGCACAAAAAGATGTGCAGAAGCGTAGCATGACTACACCACAATGGTACCCAGTAAGTACCAAGCCTAACCTCGATAGAGTAGTGACGAGGTCAGGTCAAGGCCCTACTGGAATAAATTAAATAAGAAACATAAGGAGTACTTAACAGTGTAATAAAATAACAAAGGAAATGAAACAATTAAGAAATGTACTAAGACTAATTATACTGAACTAAGGCAAATAATGCATCACAGAGGAAAACAAGGAAGACGTTATGCTAAGGAAAACAAAGAAACCAAACATAAGTAAAATAATAGAGAAGTATTAACAAGAGCCACTACCGAGGTACCGTCTCATAGTCTTAAATCACAAAACAGTTCACAATCTTTCCTTATATCATTACGGCAGCCTTGCATTTAATTTTGAAAATTATTTTTCCGGAAATAGTTTCCCGCGTTTTAGCCCAGCTTATCACACCGCGTGGCTTCAAGTAGTTCCCCTACTAGCAACACGCGTATCAAGCTCACCTTATCTCACCGCATGCGTTACAGCCCCAAAACCTTATACCACCACATACGTATCACAAATCGCACCTCAAGTGCCCAATATCATATATTGCCAAGAACCCAACAACAATAGTGTTTTCATAACAAATAGTCCATGGCTCAACCATAATATGCTCAAGAGTCTCAAAATAACATCCGGAAATGAATAACTGAACTGGAATAGTATTTCACAACTTTACAACTTTGCCTCGACGTAAATCACGGCCTTTATAACCAAATACCAATTTCAACAACAAGATATTCCACAAATAACAAGTTCAAGTAAAGAACTCAACGGTTAAATATTGATAAAGGAATAGAGGAAACAATACTTCAACTAAACATGTAAAGGCAATTGATAAGTAAGAGATAAGACAAGTAGATCATATGAATATGGACTAAGAATGATGATTATAACATGTCAAGGTAACTCAATTAAAGCATGAAACGAATCTACATAGCTAAAACCGGTAATTTCCACATTTAGCCCGTGTACACACTCGTCACGTTGCGTATATAGCTTCCACACTACTCAATTATCATGAAACAACACCAATACTAAGGGGTAATTTCCCCACACAAAGTTAGGCAAGACACTAACCTCAAAACACGCTAATTCAATCCATTAGTAAGCCTTTCCCTCGATTATCCAACTCCAAACGGCTCGAATCTGGCCAAAATAACTTCATAGCATAAATATAAACTATAGAAAATTATTTAGAGCAATAAAGTTATGATCTTCACAAAGAATAAAAAGTCAACTCAAAAAGTCAACCTAGGCCCGCGTCTCAAAACTCGACCAAAATTACAAAATCCGAACACCCGTTCGATGACAAGTCCAACCATACAAGAATCCGACCTTAAATCGCCTTTCAAAGCCCCAAAATTTAGTCAAGGAAGTTTTCACAATTTTTTTCCAAATTTCCAACTCAAATCACTAACTAGATGATGAAAATAATAACAGGTTCATGAAATATAGTCAAATCCGAGTTAGAATCACTTACCCCAATGATTTCCTTGAAAAACTCACAAAAAATCGCCACAAACTGAGCTCTGTGGGTTCAAAATATGAAAATGAAATTCAAATCCTCGAAGACCATAATGGTAGGCTATAATCTCGTATGTAGTCGCTTATTGCACTCTTCTTCGCTGCACTTTATTTGTGTTTGAGCTTTAATTGGTAGTGTTTTGCATTTATTCTGTGTTTTATGCCTTGTGGGAGTGATTCTGAGCTATGTAGATGTTGTGAAGCTAATTTGAGCTATTTAGAGCTTTGAAGTCTGAGAAAATCCCAAGGGATTAAGATGGGATCCTGTTGGGGGGTCGAGGACCAAGTCTGGTCATCAAATCTCAAGTTTGAAGCCGTACTTTGAGAAAAGTACCTTGCGGAGGAGCGTGGGGCGCCGCAAAATCCTGTTGCTTGCAAATTATTAGCTCTCTAGATTTCCCCACTAGTGCCCCGTATGGTGCATCACCCCATGCGGCACGCCTGTGCAAGTTTTACAGAGTGAAAAATACTATTTCGGCTAGGAAAGGGTGATTTCATCTAGGCCCAACACTACTTGGTATAAATACATGGAAAAACGTTATTTTCTGAACTTTTGACATACTTTGGACCTAAGGAGGCTAAGGAGGAGTTGGAAGAAGACATGCACAGGGATTTCATCATTCCTTCCTCACTCAAGACCCGAATTTGGATTGAATTTATGTTTCCTATACTTAATCATATTTGTGATGAATTACTCCATGATTATGGGGTAATTCCATTTAGGGTTTGATGGATTTGGTGTATTGATGATTTTTTGTGGATTATAACTCTAGTTTTATGTATTGAATCGTTTTTGGATGAATTAATTTGTTGCATCTTTAGTCACTGGTTCATGTAATCGAGAGAGACATAACCTGTGATATCTTTTCATTGTATTGTTGGTTGAGTTCATAGATTCTTCTAAGTAATCGAAAGAGGTTAGTCTAATCATTGATTAAACCTAGTTAGGAGAATAATCGAAAGAGGTTTTCCTAAAGACCAACCCATTACGCATTCTTGCATATCTTCGCGTGCTTAAATTGGTTCATCTTGTGAGGTTAAGACTTAATCAAGAGAGGAGTTTTTGCTGAACATTTGATCTAATAATTGAGTGAATTCGAGAGATTCACTTGAACATTAGAAGTGAATTTAGAGTTAGATCCCGAACAATTATCTTGCACCTATCCTATCAAACCCCTATCTTCTCCCATTGATAACCTTATTTGCTTATTCCTTGTTTTGATTGCCATTAGTAAAAAGCTTTAAATTCTTAATTAATTTTAGTTAGACATCTTATAAATTTCAACTGTTGATTATCTTGGATAGCAACCAAGCTAGAAACTACGAGAATACTGTTTAAATCCAATCCCTATGGACACGATATTATACTATACTATATTTGATTAGCGAGTAGAATTTTTTTAAGTGTGTGTATTGCGCTCGTCAAATTTTAGCGTCGTTGCTGGGGATTGGCAATCAATAGTGTTTGAAATAGTTTGTAGTGCTAATTCAAGATTTTTTTTCTTTTTATTTCTATTTTCTCATTTTATGTTTATCATTCTTTGACTGTGCGCGGGTTGCAGGTTAAGATTGGTGCATGACTCGAGCTTCTGCAAAAGAAGTGCTACCATACAATCCAGAGATAGAAAAACAACTGCGACGACTGAGAAAGGAAAGAAACCTCACCGAGATGTTAGAAAAGGTTGGGCAGTCCTCAACCAAAGAAACTATGGCCGGAAAGGGTGATGATAATGTAGATTTGGCTGCAAGAGAGGTAGCCCAACAACGAGAAAAAGCTGCACGGGATGCTGAGGAAGCAGCTATTAGAGAAGCACTAATTATCTATGAAGAAGAGAGGGGTTGGAGAATTGCTCAAAATCAACCCTTGGCTGCAGACCAGTTCGGGAATATAGCTCCTATGCTCTGGAGATCACTGGTCGATTATGCTAGATTGGTCTACAATCAAGGCTTATGAAGTGTTAGACCACCTCCAATTACAGCTAACAATTTCGAGTTGAAGCAAGGGTTGCTTCAAACCATTCAGAATTGTGTGTTTTTGGAGGAAAGATGAACGAAGATCCAAACACACATCTAATGGACTTCGAGGAGATTATGAATACCTTTCAATACAATGGGGTTTCACAAGATGCAGTGTACTTAAGGGCATTTCCCTTTTCACTTAAAGATGATGCAAAGAAGTGGCTTCGAAGCTTGCCTACGAGATCAATCAGAACATTGGAGGAGATGATCAGAAAATTCCTTGATAAGTATTTCTCCTCAACTAAGATGGGCAAGTTTAGAATAGAAATCCATATCTTCTGTCAGAAAGAGACTAAAACTGTTTTGGGATGGATTGACACCGGCCTCGCATAGAACATTGAGCAATACAGCTGGAGGCCATTTGATGATGAAGACTCCAGAGGAGATAGTTACAATTCTTGATGAGTTATCTGAAGATGCTAATTAGTGGCCCTCGGAGAGTACTGAAAGAAAAAGATCAACTGGTGTTCACCAAGTTGATGCTAATACATCTGTGCAGGCACAACTTCATGCTATGGCAAAAGAAATATGGAAGCTGACTTTAGCCACGATCCAAAATGAGCCTCATGTAGCTTGTGATATATGTGGAAGAGGACACCCTACTCATAAGTGTCAAGCCTCAACTAAGGAAGTGAATGCTGTAGGAAATTATAATTTTAATGCAATGGGTCAAAAGCACCCCAGTTTTTCATTGAGTTCACCTGGGGGTACCGCTAATTCATGGAAACAAAACAACCCCAAATTTCAAGGACAAGGAGCTTCTGGGTATATGAATTAGCCGAGGCAGCAGTTTCAGCCTCAACAGCCCGATCAGCCTAGTCTAGAAGATCTCATGAAGGCCTTCATTGTGAAAATTGATGAAAAATTTGAAGAATAAGGGGCAACAATTCAAAATTTAGAGAAGCAAGTGAGACAGATTGCAACAATATTATCTGAGAGGGTTCCAGGCACTCTCCCTGCTAATACTGAAAGAAATCCCAAAGAAAAAGTGAATGTTGTAACCTTGAGAAGTGGCAAGTGTTGAAAAACCCCACCCCGATCCAAAAGATGTGATACTTGATAAAGAAAGTGGAGGCCAACTGAAAAGTGATGATAACAAGAAGAAGAAAGGCCCAATGAAAGCTGACAAAAAGAAGAAGAAAGAAAATCGAGAAGGAAGGAACATGAGGAGAGTAAGCATATGCTTGTGCTACCTTTCCCTCAAAAGCTATGAAGAGAAAAGTTAGACAAGCAGTTTGAGAGAATTCTGGATGTGCTAAAACAGGTTCATGTAAACTTACCATTCACATAAGTGCTCTCACAAATTCCTTCTTATGCTAAATTCTTGAAAGAGATCCTTACGAAGAAGAGGAAAGTTGAGGAGACCTTAGTGGTCAAGCTCACAGAGCATTGCAGTACGATATTGCAAAATAAACTCCCACAAAAGTGTGGAGATCCAGAGAGTTTTACTATACCTTGCTCTTTAGGAACTATCAATTTTGATAAGTCTTTATGTGATTCTGGTGCCTCAATTAATTTAATGCCTCTATCTATTTACAGGAACTGGAGAAGCAGATTAGAGAGATAAGGTCTGCATATCATTGCAGCTGGCAGACCAAACAACTTTAATACCCGAGGGGATAGAGGAAGATGTGTTAGTTCGGGTGGATAAGTTCGTATTTCCTGTGGATTTTAGAGTGGTGAATATGGAGGAAAACAAGGTGGTGCTCCTCATCCTAGGAAGACCATTCTTAGCGACGAGCAGAGCAATATTAGATATACATGAGAGAAAACTCATGCTTAGAGTGGGTGAGGAGACTCTGACTTTCAAGATGGATGTAGAAAAGGGGGTGCAAAAAGGAAAACTAGTTGCAAGTGTTGAGTGGAAACTGAAGGGCTCCAAAGAGAAGGTTGCGGTGAGTGAGAAAGATAAGTGTGGGGTGTATCCCAAAAAGGCTGTGAAGAAGCTATTTGCATAGATGTACGCATTAGTTCGGGCGCGAGGAATGGAGCCCGACTTCGACTCGGACTTTGACTAGATACTCAAGGAAGTTTCCTTTACCTTATGCTTTTTAATTGTGTGTCATGGGGACATGCCATAACTTAAAGTGTGGGGTAGAGGATATTTGTATGTATGTATATGAGTTTTCCTTTGGCTAGTTGTAGTTAGTAGAGATAGAAAAAATTTTGAAAAAAGAAATAAAAAATTTTAAAATTTTTTATTTTTCCCGATGATGGATATCATCGACAGGTTTCTTGAGGGATTAAAGTTGAAAGAAAAAGACAAAAAGATTTTCATTTGTAGGTAGTGTAATAATTCCCCCTTGGTTTTTCTTTGTGTCGCGGTTCTTTTCCAAGGGTTTTGTTTGAACCGGGTGTAGTTAGTAGTTATTTGTTATTTGTTTTAGGAGTAGAAAACCTTGTGCTGTTATTTGAGTTGAAGGAAATATCTCTTAACTTTATTATGCCTTGAGAATAGTAAGTGCTTCAATTGTGACGCTTAGGCTCAGTTTTTTACTCTTGTATAAGTACTTTAAATTGTATGATCTTAACTTTGTTTAACTGCTTTGACTAGAGTGTCTTGATAGTCCGATCCTGACTGAGTTACGTGCCATGTGTTTGTGAGGTCTTGTGGTATTCTGTGCATTGCATTTGATGTCTAGAACTTGCCCCGAGTGTGTGCAAAGCGAAATAGTAGTTTTATTCAGTCTTGGAAGTGATATAGGCATTTCTTTGTCGAGCGAGATATATGCTATTACCCACGTAATTGTTATGTATTGTAGTTAACCCTTTTTGAGCCTGTAATCGTGTTTCTTTGGCAACTACATTGCAAGCCCTACCCATTTGCTTGAATTGACCATCTATTTGAACCTTATACCTCTCGTGAGCACTTGAATTTGTTATAAACTTTGTAAAAGTTGAAGTGTAAGGTGGTTGAGTTTGGCTTTTGAGTGAAACTATTGAACGAAGGAGAAAGGTGCACTGTTTTGAACAAGTAAGAGCCACTTGAATTGAAAAATAAAGGATAAAAATAAGTGTATGATTGTGAAAAATATTCCTTGATAGTGGTAACTTGATGTAATTGTGCTTAAAGAAGTAGAGAGTTAATGTATACTGATGTGAATGTGGAGTTACAGTTTGACATAAGTGTGGGGTTTTGAACGGTTAATTGTATGTATGAAAGTGCTTAGGGAGGTGTAGTCACTCTTATATCTAAATGTATCCTACCCATCTCATAGCCGACATTATAACCAATTAAAGTCCTACTTGATCTTTGATTGAATGGGCTCAATTAGTAGAGTATTACACTATGGGCAAGCCTATGGTATGTCTTTTATGTCATATGAATGTTGTTTCCAAGAGTGAGTGAATTCTTTCTATCTTGAGTTCCTAATTGTTCTTAAATTTTATTGTGTGTGGAACTACTCTCTATTGTTGTATGAGGGCACTTGATTCATGAAGGAAAGGTAATGTCGTTGACCTCTGTGTTAGAGTAAGTGAGCGGGTTGTGAAAAATGCGTGGTGTTTTTGAGTCAAATCTTGAGGCGATGATGTTGCAGTATTGTGCCTAATCTGTTTTAAATATTCTTGGTATGATGAGTTATAAGAGTTGTTAAAAAAGGCCGTGTCTATATCAAGTGTAGTTTGATTGCTCGAGGACAAGCAACTGTTTAAGTGTGGGATGTTGATGGTAGGCTATAATCTCGTGTTTTAGTCGCTTATTGCACTCTGCTTCACTGCACTATTTGTGTTTGAGCTTTATTTGGTAGTGTTTTGCACTTATTGTGTGTTTTATGCCTTGTAAGAGTGCTTCTAAGCTATGTAGATGTTGTGGAGCTAATTTGAGCTGTTTGGAGCTTTGAAGTCTGAGTAAAAGCCCAAGGGATTAAGTCGGGATCGTATTCAGGGGTCGAGGACCAAGTCTGGACGTCAAAAATCAAGTTTGAGATCGTACTCTGAGAAAAGTACCTTGCCGCGGAGCGTGGGGCGCCGCGGCTGTGCAAAATCCTGTTGCCTGCAAATTGTTGGCTCTCTGTTTCCCTACTAATTTCCCGCATGGCGCATCGCCCCATGTGACGTGCCTGTGCAATTTTTACATAGTGAAAATCCTATTTCGGCTAGGAAAGGGTGATTTTGTCTGTGCCTGACCCTACTTGGTATAAAACATGGAAAAATGTTATTTTTTGGACTTTGAAATATTTTGGACCTATGGAGGCTAAGGAGGAGTTGTAAGAAGACAAGCACAAGGATTTCATCATTCCTTCCTCACTCAAGACCCAAGTTTGGATTGAATTTATGTTTTCCTATAATTTAATCATATTAGTGCTGAATTACTCCATGATTATGGAGTAGTTCCATTTACGGTTTGATGGATTTGGTGTATTGATGATTGTTTGTGGATTATAACTCTAGTTTTATGTATTGAATCGTTTTTAGATGAATTAATTGTTTTCATCTATAGTCACCGGTTCATGTAATCGAGAGAGGAATAACTTGTGATATCGTTGCATTATATTGTTGATTGAGTTCATAGATTCTTCTAAGTAATCGAAAGAGGCTAGTTGAATCATTGATTAAACCTAGTTAGGAGAATAATCGAAAGAGGTTTTCCTAAAGACCAATCCATTACACATTCTTGCATATCTTCACGGGCTTAAATTTGTTCATCTTGTGAGGTTAAGGCTTAATCGAGAGAGGAGTTTTTGCTGCACGTTTGAACTAATAAGTGAGCGAATTCGAGAGACTCACTTGAACATTAGAAGTGAATTATCCAGAGTTAGATCCTGAAGAATTATCTTGCACCTATCCTATCAAAATCCTATCTTCTCCCATTGATAACCTTCTTTGCTTATTCCTTTTTTCGATTATCATTAGTAAACAACTTTAGATTCTTAGTTAATTTTAGTTAGACATCTTATAAATATCAACTGTTGATCATCTTGGATAGCAATCAAGCTAGAAACTACGAGATTACTGTTTAAATCCAATCCTTGTGGAGACGATATTATACTATACTATATTTGATTAGCGAGCAGAACTTAAGAATGTGTTTTGTGCTCGTCAGACCACCTACCCAGCGATCCTCGCTTCTGCGGGCATGGGGTTGCACCTGCAAAAAATCCATCGCAAGTGCGGTTCCAACATAGGCTCTGAAGGCTCACACCTGCGGAAGCCATATGCGCATCTGCGGAAGGCCACTCGCACCTGCGTGTTCGCCTTTGCGCGCCATTGACTGCACGTGCGATCCCAGCTGGTCAAGGCCAAACTCACTTCTGCGGCTCGAAGGCCATTTCTGCGGTGCCGCACATGCAGCCCAAAGTGCGCAGGTGCAATTACACCAGACACAGCCTAGCTTCAGCAGTCACACAAGTCCAAATTTGATCCGTGTTCAATTCGAATCACACCCGGGGCCCCTGGGACCCTGTCCAAATAAATCAACAGGTTCCAAAAGACATAACGGACCTATTCAAGGCCAAAAATCACATCAAACAACATCGATTCTATGAATCGCAACCCAATTCAAGCCTATGAAACTTTGAACTTCCGAATTCCAAAACTAATATCGATTCATGCCAAAACAACTCCGACTGACTTCAAAATTTGCACACAAATCATATATGACATGATAGACCTATTCCAACTTCCGGAATCGAAATCGGAATCTGACTCCGATATAAATAAAGTCAACTCCGGGTCAAACTTTTTGAATCTTCCAAACCTTCAACTTTCTAACTTTCGCCAATTCACGCCGAAATGACCTGGAACTTCCAAATCAACATCCGGACACGCTTATAAGTCCAAAATCACCATTCGGAGCTATTGGAACAATCAAAACTCCATTCCAGAGTCGTCTACACAAAAGTCAAACTCGATCAACTGTATCAACTTAAGGGTCCAACTTAGGGACTATGTGTCCCATTTCACTCTGAAACTCACCCAAAACCAAAACCAAACACCCCCGGAAAATCACATAACCATAATACAACATAGAGGAGACTGTGAATAGGGATTGGGGCTAAAATACTCAAAACGGATGGCCGAGTCGTTACATCCTCCCCCTCTTAAAACAAACGTTCATCCTCGAACGAGTATTGAGACATACCTGAAGTGGTGAAAAGATGAGGATAACGGTTACACATATCCTGCTCGGTCTCTTAAGTCGCCTCCTCGACTGGTTGACCTCTCCACTGAACCTTCACTGAAGCAATATTCGTTGACCTTAATTTTCGGACCTACCTGTCCAAAATGGCCACCGACTCCTCAACATAAGACAAATCCTTGTCTAACTAGACTGAGCTAAAATCCAACACATGAGACGGAACACCGTGATACTTCCGGAGCATAGAAACATGGAATACTAGATGAACTGCAGCTAGACTAGGTGGCAGTGCAAACTTGTAGGCCACCTCTCAAGAATCTCAAAAGGTCTGATATGCTTAGGGCTCAACTTGCCCTTCTTCCCGAACCTCATAACACCCTTCATGGGCGAAACCCGGAGCAAGACCTGCTCCCAAACCATAAATACAACATCGCGAACCTTCTGATCCGCTTTTCTGTTCTAGATTAGGCTGTACGAAGTCGATATTGAATCAGTTTAACCTTTTCCAAAGCATCTTGAACCAAGTCAGTACCCAATAGCCTAGTCTCCCCCGGCTCAAGCCAACCCACTAGAAACCGACACCGCTTCCCATACAAGGCCTCATACGGAGCCATTTGAATGCTCGAATGGTAGCTATTGTTGTAGGCAAACTCCACAAGTGGCAAGAACTGATCCCAAGAACTCCCAAACTCCATCACACACATGCACGAAGCATATCCTCCAATATCTGAATAGTATGCTCGGACTGTATGTCCATCTGAGGGTGGAATGTTGTACTCAACTTAACCCGTGTGATCAACTCACATTGTACGGCCCTCTGGAATCACGATGTACTGCATACACAGTCAGAGATGATGGATACCAACACGCCATGAAATCGGACAATCTCGAGAAAATAAATCTGAACCAGCAGCTTTGAAGAATAAGCAGTCACCACAGGAATGAAATGAGCCGACTTGATCAACCTATCCACAATCACCCACACTTCATCGAACTTCTTCTGAGTCCGTGGGAACCCAACAACAAAATCCATAGTAA
The DNA here is from genome assembly GCA_002018475.1 of Nicotiana obtusifolia. Classification (NCBI taxonomy): domain Eukaryota; kingdom Viridiplantae; phylum Streptophyta; class Magnoliopsida; order Solanales; family Solanaceae; genus Nicotiana; species Nicotiana obtusifolia. The sequence goes on along the minus strand of MCJB01048144.1, from coordinate 1,973 downwards.
CCCGCTCCCATTTCCACTCTGGAATCTCTAGCCTTTGAAGCAATACACCTGGCCGCTGATGCTCACACTTCACCTGCTGACAATTTAGGCACCGAGCTACATACTCCACTAACAAGCTACCAACAGAAGTTTGGAGCTGTCCCAGTTGTTATCCTCCACGAAGTCCTTGACTTGTATAATTTCCAAATTGGACTGGGTATGATTGAACTTCGCAAGATGGCGTAAACCTGTCCTACTATCCCATCAAAAAAGAGAGTTACCATTATTGATTTTTCATAGCATATGTGGCTCTGTGCACTTCTTGATCTCCATCATCTCTTTCCGACTTTGGGATTGCCCAGAACTCCACTTTCTAGCAATAATATTAGCTCTTTACAGTACTAGGTTTTCAAAAATTAGTCCAGAGATTATCTTGGGTTCTAAGTCTTCACCACTTTTTCATGGCAAAGGTGGTCTTGATGTCACTAAGGCTCTTAAAGCCAATTCCTCCCTCATCCTTAGGATAATAGAGATTACTCCAACAAGCCCAATGGTATTTCTTCTTTCACTCATTGAAATCCCAGTAGAAGTCTGATAGATATTTCTCTATCTAATCCAAAATAGCTTTTGGTGGGGCAATGGCAGCAAGAAGATGCATAGTTTGAGATTGAAGAATCTGTTGAATGACAAAAAGTTTTTCCCCCATAGGGTAGTAGATTACCTTGCCGTCCACCTGCCTTTTTAAGGACTTTGATAGTTATATCCAGGAAGAGACAAATCTTTTTCCTTCCGACATATATAGGACAACCTAAATACGTAAAGGAAAATTTTTTGTGTTTGAACCTAATATGTTTTTGTGTTTGAACGCAGTATTTTTATTCATTCTATTCCTGATGTCGCTATCAGTATGAGGTGCTGTGATGAAGCAAGTTTTATCCATATTGATCTTTTTTTCCAGATACAAGCTCATATCTTCTCAGCCGCCTCATGGTGATTTTCAAAGATCTCTTATTCTAGGAATAAAAAATTACCACATCATCTGCATAGGTCAAGTGATTTATCTGAGGGCCTAAGAGGGTATATTAAACCCTACATACTTATTCTCCAAGTAGAGCCTATTGAGCATAATTGAAAGGATCTCAGCCGCAATGACAAAAAATGCTGAGTGGATCTCCCTGTTTAAGACCCTTGTAGCTGAGTGAAAAAATTCCTTTCTATTAGTTGCATCCAAAATGGAAAGTCAGTAAGGTAGAGGTAGAGAACTTTAATATGTATGGACATGATTTAAGAGCTTTGTTGATATTTCACAGTCCTCGATTAAAGAATCCTAATCCAACTTTTAGGATCAAATTCCATCAAGAACCAGGATAAAGCTGAATTTATTTTATCATATGAGGATTTGGAGTGTGAGAACGTGATTTTTGCCCGGCCCGAAATACTCCTATAAAAATCAATAAATAGTTTTAATTAAGTATCAGCCATTTTGTTAATTAATTAATCCATGAAAATACTCAAAAAATATCATGCATTGCATTTAGGATTTATTTTACATTCTTAGGATTAAGTTAGTAATTAGTTGTTTTATAAAATTGAAAAATCACAAAAATGATTCATGTTACAATTTCCTTTAATTCTAACCTTCATTTCATAGATTCAAGGGTTTTTACAATTTTATAAATAGTATTTAAATTAATGTCACATCTTAGATAAAATAGGATTTTATTATTAAGTCTTTTAGTGGTTAAAATTAAGTAGTACAAATAAACAAATAAAACAAGGGAACAATTAGAACTAAAACGGACTGGGCCAATAATTTAAAGAACCAAATCTGGCCCAATTGTTCTAAATACCGGATCAGCCCAACCGGCAGCCCACAAACCCCAAACCCCTTGCCATCTGGACCGTTGATCACTACGAGATCAACGGCCCAAAATCGTCCACACCCTAATATAAAAACCTAAACTAAACTAACCCTAAACCGGGGAATCCCCTCT
>MCJB01048143.1:0-50185 GCA_002018475.1 Nicotiana obtusifolia | reverse complement strand
ATATATATATATATATATATATATATATATATATATATATATATATATATATATATATATATATATATATATATATATATATATTTCTCGAACACGTGCGTTGCATGTGTATCCAATGCTAATTAATATATATATATATAGAGAGAGAGTTCTCGAACACGTGCATTGCACGTGTATCTAATGCTAATTAGTATAAATATTTTAAAGCGATATGGATATTCTTAGAATAAGCGTGCAACGAGTTACACAAAATTTTACGAAAAATAATGTAAGCTCAAAACTAATTAATGGTGAGCATACTATGCTTCAACAACATACTTATACATGAATATGAGCAATGTCGACTATAGTTGCAAGTGCTATCCGTCTTGAACTTTGTGTCTTATGTTTAAGAAATTGTAACCTCCTCTTTTTTATAGTCACGTACATGTCAAGAAGTTATCGAATGAAAGTAGAATTTTGTAAAAGTTGTAAAGAAATTCGGTCAACATATATTTGTTGATAGTTTGATATTTTAATTAGTCGTACTCAAAATTTTAACTCTTCTATAGATTTGAGAATGATTCACACAAATTAATTTCTCGATTCAAATTTAAATATTAGCTCATAAGTTTTCAAGTAAAAATTTTCTTACTGAAGAAAATATAAAAAGATAATAAAATTTATGAATAAAATATGTAACAATAGCACGAAAGTAGGAGGGAAGTTTTGTGTGTGCTCAAGTTTGCCACCATAGACGCTTTGTTGTGCACCTTTATAGAGTATAATGAAGAATGTCAAAAAGCTATAATGCAAAAATATTGTAACTGTTGAAGATGAATCAAACAAACAATCAAGAAAAATAAACTTACAGATTTGACACGCTACAAAGTCACCAAAATCAAAATCAAACAAGCAAATAATAAAGTCACTACAACAAAAAAAGAAAGAAAGAAAAGGATTGTATTATCTATTATGATATATTGTCTCACAAGAAGGACGTAGCTATAAAGAATACTTAAACCGTACATACAAAATCATCATTAACATCATAATTATGTTTTAATGCACATGATGAATTTAACAATGATACTAAATAATAAGGCATTGGAATTAGGGCAAACAAATGATTTGATGTGTTTTCTAAATGAAGTAACTGATGTAAGGCTATATGAAACGTAACAAGAAATTTGCCCCGATAATACCATAATCTGCAAAAAACATATTCTGCAGTAAGTACTATAGTGGTTAATTAGCTATGATACAAAAGTACTTAAGCGAAGTCTACAATTGCAGTCATAAGCTATTTGAATATAACATGACAATATAAAGGTCTTGTACAGTCCTAGAAATTCTTTTATATTAACTCATCATGCTCCAGAATTTCTAGAGGATTTTTCACATTAGTACTATATTGAACTTTAGAACTTCTCAAGAAATTGCATAATCAAGAATAATAGGTTTTTAGCAATGATCCAAAAAGTACCGAAAAGAAGTCAATATTGGCACCATAAAATAATGGAAACATATATACATATTGCAAATACTGGTGAGTGAAGATACTCTTTTGGAAAATTGAAATTTCTGGCAAAAAGAATACAAAAAGGATAATGGGACAAAAATACCTTATTGTGCACTTATATAGTGTGTGATGAAGAATGTGAAAGAAGCATTTTCCTTGGTAATTATGATGAAGTAATTAAAGGAGAACGTTTCTGGGAAGGAGAATATGAATGGTCTAAACCTAATTGAATCCATTGAATTGATTTGATGGAGCAAAATATCAGCGGCTAACTTCTAATCTAATTTGAATATTATTTAATTGAAGGTTTTTTTTTTCAAGGACAAAATTGTAACTCAGATTTAAATAAGATTATCGTAATTTAACTTTGAAGATAGGAGCTTCCTACTTGATTAAAAGGTTGAAGCTATCTTAGAAGTATGATGTCTTCTTGTTGAGCATGTAACACAAAAATTTGTTATGCATTATTCTTCGCTACAATATTATGATTTTGACCTCTTCAACTATGAAAACAGTTCTTGAAATGTCGAAATTATGAGGTGTTTAATTTGGTGGACATTGATATGCAAAATTCAATCCATTTATTGCTCTTCCTAATGTAGTTGAAAGTTTGAGTTGCATCTATGGAAAGCGCTATACAAACTCTCACAAGAACAGATGAAACATCATAAAAATTAAGCTGAACTAATACAACACTGTAGAGTAAGGAAAAAAAAGAAGGGAACAATTTTGATAACATTAACCAAACTGCAATTTTAAATTCAAAGACTGACTTCAGCCATCACGCAATTTTTTTAGCATCAATTCACTCGATTGATACATGGAGAATTCAACAACAACAACAATAACAATATACTCAGTGTATTTCCACAGTGTGGGGTTCGGTAGAGTAGTGTGCACGCAGGCCTTACTGCTACCTTGTGGAGGTGGAGATGTTGTTTCTAGAACACACTCGGCTAACAAAAAGTATTTCTCAGCAGTTTTGAAATGCCAATGATCTAATATATCACAACATAAATAATTTTAAAGTTTGCGCATAAGCAGAGGAGCACCATGCTGTGGATGAATAGTAACTACATGAATTGGAGCATGTGTATAAGATGGGGATAGTTCAAAGGAGAATCGTTGCAAGATCATAGCTATTGCCATTTTTGCTTCCAACATTGCAAAGTTTTGTCCAATGCATATTCGAGGCCCCCCTCCAAATGGTATAAATGAGACTTGTCCATTTGTTGCCTTTGACACTCCTTCACTGAATCTTTCTGGCTTGAATTCCTTTGCATCTTCACCCCATATTTCCTTGTCATAATGTACTAAGATTGCTGGTATAACGAGTAGCACTCCAGCCGGTAGATTTAACTCCCCCAATTGGACTGCTTCTTTGTTCCTTCTTCCAAATGATGGTAAAGGAGGAAATAGCCTTAACGTCTCGTACAAGATCATTGTTACCTATGTAAACAATTAAGTGCATAAATTGGCAGAAGAATATATAAGTAGGCTACTTCTGAAAGATCTTGTGTAAATTACTTACTATTTTGAGGCGACTTAGTCCTTCAAAATCTGGTTTATTATTTCCCAAGACCTTCAAAACCTCCTCCCGGGCACGTACTTGCCACTCTGGATGTAAACACAGCAAAATCATAGTCCAAACAAGCAACACTGAAGTTGTCTCTTGGCCAGCAAAATAGAATAACTTGCATTCTTCAATCACTTCTGATGTTGTCATTCCGAAATCTTTGCTACCAAATTGTTCGATTTCTTTCAAACTGGACTCAAGTAATAAGCCTAATAAGTCTTCATTACTAGTTTCCCCTGCTTTCATTGCCCTCAATCTTTTGTCAACGATACGCCTAATCGTCGTTTGAATTTCCTTTTCGATTTCCAGCATTCGCTTGTTCCTTTTAGTAGGCAAAAACCTAATAACAAAATTTAAGTAGATAGAGGGAAGTCTTTCAGTGTGAAATTTGGGATACTATGTAGTAGAAATTTGATAAATAGATTAATGTACCTTGACCCTGGTATATAAATTGAAAAAGCTACTCCCATTACATGCTCAGCTTGTTCTTTCTGAAGTTCAAATACTATTCTTCCTTCTTCGTAGCTACTCCCAAATGCAGTGCGAGAAATGACTTCACCGGTCATTAATTGAAAGTGTGGCCATACATCGAGCTCGAATGATGTTTCCTTTGGAACAATCTCCTCCCATTTGCTTAGCATTTCGTTACAACTCTGATAAAAAGATGGCAACATATTCTGGCAAATGGATATATATACCACAACTAGTTAATGCAGACGGATTAATTTCACTTATGATCACTGAACTTTATCTATTATATGCAATCTTAAGTCAGAGGCAGGAGAATTTGTAATGTTTGCTAAATTTAGTAAAAAAAAGTAAAAATAGTAAGTCGTTATAACCTTTAGCTTCTCAAAATGGAAGGCAGGATTGATGATTTTTCTGTGTTTGGCCCATTTGTCTTCCTCAAGGCTAACAAGACCTTGAACCAATAGCTTAGTGAAGGGATTGGCTTGTTTATACTTGTGATACATATAATTATTTGCCAAAAGCTCCTTTATAAGTGCAGGTTCTGTGATGAACACTATTGGATTGGGGCCTAGCCACGCAAAAGAATTCTTACCTGCGAGTAATTATCAGTTCTGGATTAGAAAACAATAAGGAATTTTTACACAAATAGCCGACTGTATTCACTATTTATTTTTCCTAGACGGTATATATACGGAGTAGATTATATACTGTTTATATACATATGTTATAGATGAATTATACCTACATTGTACCTCCGCCGGTTATTTTTAGTTTAAACGGTTGGGTGTACGGCTATTTAGGTTAATTCTTCAAAAAAGAATCAGGGCTTTTACTGTGCGTGATTTTAAGTGAAAGTAAAGTAAAATATCTACAGTAAAAAGGATACATACCATTTTTGTTGATGGAGTCAAAGAAAAAAGGGATAAGCCTTTGAGCAATATCATCAAAGAAATTGATGGGCTTAGACTTGGCTTCTTTGAGTTTATTTGTCAACTCTTTCAAATCTCCATAGATTAGCTTGTAAGGGTTACCCTTAAGACCACTTAGTCTTAAGTATTTCTCCAATTTCTTTGGCCTAAACCATGCCCAATTCAATGCTCTCCATATATATACTACCACGAAAATTGTAACACAGACTGCTGCTATCATCTTTAATCTCAAAAGTGACAACTAGACCATGAAATTAAAGGCTTCTCTCAAGCATACTCTTTTCTCTTGTAAATACTATAAAAAGTTTAAGAGCACCTGCTTTTCTGTAACATCGACGACAAAATTAGGTAATTGAAATTGTAAGCAACTAATAAAGATGTTTCTCCCAATTTGTCAAATGTGTGGAGTTTTATAAGAGGGTGGAAACACAAAATATATACTATTGCATGAAGGAGGGGCAAGACTTTTTCATGAATTTTCATCGGCATAGTTGTAGTGACAATCAATGACTAATAATTAAGATAAATCGAGATTTGAATTGGGTGTATTAGTAATACTGAGATTAGTTATGTCGGGATTAATTATGCTGAGATTATTTTTTATCCAGTGTTTGGTTTAATGTATCAAAACTAGTTCTGTGTCTTTATATATGCTTATCCATGTATTAAAATCATGGTATTGCTAATACCGTGGTTTGCTATGAATAAGAATAGTAATGAATAGAATGTATAACTAATACAAGATTAGTGATACATATATTAGGAAATATTACCAAACAAGGGATTAATAATACCATAGCTAATCCATGTATTATTTTTCCTAATACACCTTACCAAACGATCCCAAGAGAGCTTTCGTCCCATACAAATTTACGCCTTAGGTTTTGATATTCCCATGTATTTAAACCAAAATGGTTAACTATTTTCTTTTGAATTCTATACAAAATTATTAATATTGATATGTATATTGCAGTTTTTAATCTGTTTTTCAAACTGTTATTAAAAATTTGCAAAATTTATACTAATTGTGACTTGGATCCTTACACAATATATTGTACTTAATTGCCGTTTCGGACATACTCGTAACATTAATTTCCAAATCCTTACACAATCAGTATAAAATTGTTATTGTTTTAATACTAGATCTAAGAAAGATTCCATCTTCAACGTTTCTGAAAAATTGAGATGGAAAACATATTCTTAATTGAACTTAATGCCTCCTTTATGTTCTTAGCTTTGTTCTCGTTAAAGTGGAATTATTATTCTTGCACTTGTTCGTAGCTCTTGTCCAATCGCAAGCGCCATGCAATAAATCACAAATGCTCGCCATTGTTTCGTGAGAGCAGACATATCCATCAAATTCATTCGATCATTACCGTGGGATAATCTTGTCCCATATATTAATTTAGCTCCTTATACTTGTATTTACTATATGGAGTAAGTGTCTTGTTTCTTCTTTCTTGTGCAAACTATTGTCCTTCACCAAAATGTTAAACAGACAAGGAGAAATAGAAATTGTTGGGATTTATGTTGAATAATTATTCAATTGTGTTTGACATTTGCATCTAGTACAACCATATACGTACGTTTTATGAAAATGGCTTCTTAGTTTACCTTCGTGAGCCAGGATACGTATATGATTTTCATAAAACATACATACGTATATGATTGTACAATAGAACACCCAAAATCCTTGATCTACATCTGGTTTTCCTAATAGGTTATTTGGATTTTTTTTCCTTTTGATAAGACAATGGATTTGGAATTGAATGTGATACTAGTAGTGGGGATAAAAACATATTGCTCATTTGAAGGGTAGTGGTAACAGAAATTAAAGAGTTTCACTATATATATCAGGCCTTTTGCACATTGAATCCTAATTGTTCGTAATGTGTTCCTTTAGACTACGTACGATTAACACTTTGAGATGGGGACACGTATACTGACTTGCAAAGCTTAATGTGAGTGATATATGCACAGTTCAATCTACTTATTGTTTTATGAAATGTAGCTCAATGCTTGAGTTGCATCAATAGGAAGTACTATACAAACTCTTCACAAGATTAGATGGAATGTTATCAAAAGCTAAACAAATACACCAACTAAAGGAAAGGAAAAAAATTTAAGAAGTGAACAATTCTGATAACACTAACCAAGCTGCAATGTTTAAATTCGAAGAGCAACTTCAGCCATCACGCGACAATTTAAAATGCATGGAGAATACAATGCCAATGATGTAAAATATATAATTTTAAAGTTTGCGTATAAGCGTAGGAGCAACATACTGAGGATGAATAGTCACCACTGCAAATGGAGCATGTGTATAAGATGGGGATAGCTCAAAAGAGAATCGTTGAAGTATCATAGCTATTGCCGTTTTTGCTTCCAACATTGCGAAGTTCTGTCCAAATGGGATTAAATGAGACTTGTCCATTTGTTGCATTTGACACACCTTCGCTGAATCTTTCTGGTTTGAACTCCTTTGCATCTTCACCCCATATCTCCTTGTCATAATGTACCAAAACTGCAGGTATAAGGAGTACTACTCCATCTGGTAGATTTAGCTCTCCCAATTTGACTTCTTTAGTCCTTCTACCAAATACAGGTAATGGTGGGAATAGCCTTAACGTTCCGTACAAGATCATGGTCACCTGTGAAAAAAGTATTGCATAAGTTGGCAGTTGGATTAGAGGGTAGTTGGATAAGCTTTAACAAGCTTATAAGCATTTTTGGCTAATCTACGTCTTTGGAAAACACCAGAATTATATATAATCCAAAAGCCATAAGTTGGTTTCAGCTTATAAGCGCTTTTGGTTTGACCAAAATTATGACTACTTTATCCCTAATATTTTTTGTAATCCACTAAATACCTTCCCAAAATAAAGCAGTAACTCACAGTCCATTCCATCCTGTAGTTTGTCCTTCTCCTTGTAAAGGTACTTTTTTACTTATATATTTTATAAGTAGCTTTAAGGGCATTTTAATCATTCTAACAAAAAATTATTATGACTATCTTTTTTACCAAACACATCAATTCTTTGTACTTCTATACAAATTTATTAATTATAAAATCAGTTTCAGCATATAAAAATAGTTTTCAGCACGTGCTGCTTATAAACTACTTTCAATTACTTACTTAAGCGAATCGGCCTCTTAGATTGCTTGTCAACTTAGGGGGTCTGGTAGGACAATATTGAGGACACACAAAACATACTCTAGAAAAGACTAGAAGAGAAGTACTTACAAATTTAAGGCGATTTAATCCTTCCAAATCTAGTTTATCATTTGCAAAGACCTGCAACACTTCCTCTGTGGCACGTACTTGCCACTTTGGATGTAAGCACAGCAAAATCATTGCCCAAACAAGCAACACCGAAGTGGTCTCTTGGCCAGCAAAATAAAATAACTTGCACTCTTCAATCACTTCTGATGTTGTCATTCCAAACTCTTTGCTTCCATGCAGTTCAATTTCTGAAGCTCCATTTTAGTTTTTTTTCTTTTTTTCAGACAGTGAAAATGATGGAAAGTTGTATATTTTGTCATTGTGGAGTTGAAGCTAAGTTTCGCATCACTTGGACCAAACGAAGCTCAATCAAAATAAGATTAACAGATAATAAACGAAAACAAAAAAATGAGTGAGTGATTATGATCGATTTTGGAAGGGGGTGAGTGATTATGATCGATTTTGGAAGTTATTCACCATCATAAACAAGTCCTTTTTGAATGTTGGAGAAGGTGAAAAGAATCTGGAAGATTCTGGAATTCAGCGATCGGGGAAGGTGAAAAGAATCTTCCAGAATTTTGATGCAAATGGCGATGGGGGTCTTAACCGCGAGGAAATGGCAGCTTTGGTGGTTGCTGTAAACCCTAGGGTCAAATTCAGCGATGAGCAGATCAGTGTCATTCTCGACGAGGTTTTTCGAACTTATGGAGAGTTCATCGATGACGAGAAGGGCCTTACATGTGATGGCCTATTGCGTGTTTACTATGATGGCCTATGGGCCTTACATATGATCCCCTCACTTTCCAGATTCTTTTCACCTTCTCCGATCATCAAAATTCTGGAATGAACAGGGAAAGGTTTGGTCAGAGAGAGGTTAAAATGAGGGGAGGGGGGTCGGTCTGTGGAATGAAAGAGAGGACAAGGGTTAGGGTTTTCGCGCCCTTGACGTGTAAGACATCCATTGGTCATTTGGATGGACACGTATGTGTATGTGTAATACACGCGCACATGGTCTCTTGTCAGATGTTTTTGTTAGTTATGGGAAAAATGAGTTCGAGTGTTCAAATGAGAAAATAGAAAGTTTATGTATCGGCTTTTAAAAACCCGACAAGATTAAGTGCCCAGGAAGCCATTCCCGCCTTATACACATCTGTTGTTTAAGACCACAAGATATAAAAGTTTTCTTTCTTTCTTAAACTCGCCCATCAAAATAAATATAAAATGAAACGGAGAAAGTAATAAGAGAAAGAAGTATAACCTTTAACTTCTCCACATGGAAGGCAGGATTGATAATTTTTATGTGTTTGGCCCATTTCTCTTCCTCAAGGTTTACAAGACCTTGAGCCAATAACTTGGTCAATGGATTGGATGAGTTTGCTTTATTCAGGAGCTGTGATCAACACTATTGGATATGGGCCTAGCCAGACCAAAGAAGTTTTACTTGCGAGTAATCAGTTTTGGGTTAGAGAAAAATCTTTTTTTCACTATGCTGGAATTGGCGCAAGAAAATGTCTATATTTATCCACGATACATATTAATACATGACTTAATGACTTTCTTCCCTTTGGATGAGTCTAGACTTGGCCATTTCTGGGTTTTCACTGAAAACAGAAAGGATGAAACAAAAGAAAGAAACAGAGGAGGACATATGAATTAGGATATCTTCTTATATGTTACTCATGATTTAACGTCCTTTAATTACTGACAAACATTTTTAAATGAGACCTAATATTATTATCCATCTTTTTTTTATAGAGGGTGGGCATTTCAAGATTTTTTCCTCACGATTTCAATAGAACTTTTCATTTTTACAAAAGGTGGATATAAAATGCAAAGATTATGTAGTCCATTCTCTGCTGCACTACGTGGATTCTAGGCAATACATAGAAAGAAGGGTGAAACAAGGGCTTGTGTTCCTTGAATTGGATTTATTTTATACACACAGTATAAACTACTACGACGTTATTTAATTAACAGCAAACAGCAGATATAACAAGCATGGTTAGGTAGTTGAAAAAGAGGGCAAGTGACATGTTAGAATCAGTTAAAATACTCAATAACTCGATCAATCAACAAAGCTTCAATCTCAAATTAGTTGAGGACGTCTGTATAATCCCTGTCCCTTACCCTATTCTCGGTAAGATAGTGTATATGATACTTTTTTTAAGACTGCTCCAAAAAAGAATGAGACCTTTTTATATTCGGAAGCTCTTCAAACTTGCCACTTTATCTTTAATGACATACTCTTATAGTCATAGAATTGTCATCGCATGTTTAAGACCAAAGTTCTAAGGTTACTTTTGTTATGTTTCAGAAATCTTTTCTTTCTTTCTTAAGTCGGGTGTGTGGAAATAATATGCAAAGAATACATTGTCCATTTCGCTGCTGCACTTCATGGGATCTAGCAACTGCAGAGAAAGTAGCATGAAACAAGGGCATATGTTTCATTAAATTAGACATACTTTGATGCATAAATAGTATAAAATATTTTATAATATACTATGTTATTTAAAAGCAAATCACAGATCTGTTCGTAACAAGCATGGATAGGTAATTAAAATGAGGGCAAGTAACATGTTAAAACCAGTTAAAATACTCTATGACATGATCAATCAACAATGCTTCAATCTCAAATTAGTTAAGAACAACTCCATGAATCCTTGTTCCATTCCATTCTATCATCGATAAGACAGTAAAAAAATTTGTTAATACTATTAGTATCCTCTCTGTTCCATTTTATATGAAACTCTTTCCTTTTTATTCTATTCAGAAAAGATTGATATCTTCCTGTATACTTCTCACTCTATCCTCAATGAAATGCTCTTATAGCCATAGAAACTTCATGTTTAACACCATAAGCAGGGGCAGCTCAACCATATTACGGGCCTAAAGCCAAAGTTTAATGGGAGGCGTTAAACTTAAAAAGTTAAACTTAAAAAGAAAATCTTAATTTATTTGAAGTCTATTTTTTTAGCTTTGTGAGATGCAAAGTTATTTTTGGTTGATTTCTTCTAATTATTCTTATTCAATTGATAATATAGCTAATTCGTTTAATATTTCTTGAGACATTAATCATTTAAAACTTTTAATTCAGAAAATAAGTCTAAATCGACAATATTAGAGTGACTATTATGTTTTAAGGAATATTGAAGAACATACGCTTCAAATTGTTTAAATCTACTCAGAGGTGAAACTTGGCTTGGTCTACTATATATAATAAGTAATCAACTTTACAAAGAATCTTCAAGAAACTTTGTGATTATCAACATTCTCATCAAATTTTTTCTTTTTATAAATTACACCATTATTATCAACTCCAATTTATATATTTCAGTGATGAAAAAAATATCTTTTTTTTTGTTAAGCATGACGTAATGAGTAATAAGAACCTTCAAATCAATTAATGTTGTTCAACAACAATAGTGAGGCATTGGCATACGAAACAAAGGCATGAAAAATGAGAAAGAAACTGAATTTACTTACTGTCCACACTCCCCATCTTACACTCTAAGTTAATGATAAAATTCAGGTCTAAAGGTTCCATATAGAACTCCGTGAAGTATGTTTATGTCTTTCTCAAATTCATCTTCTCAGTATTTAGGGGAAACAAAACTATAAGGCTATAACTTACTTTTGCTAAAAATGGGGCCCCCCAAATTTGGGGGCCTAAAGCAGCAGCCTTCCTGGCTTCACCTTAGAGTCGGCCTTGACCACAAGCTCTAATGGTACTTTTGGTATGTATCAAATGACATATTTTCTTCCAAACTCCGGTTCAGTCAAATATCGCTAGCTAAAATGAAAAGATGGAATATATGGCAAAACCTAACGACAAAGCTGTAGGGGATAGAGACCTCAAGCATAACGCCTTGGAAACCAGCCTCGAGGAAAACATAGGCAAGAAAGAAAACTCAAGAAAGATTGTAGTGGATAATCAAAGAAACTAATAGGCTGAAGACAATTTTGGCCAGTGATGCGGATGGTAACATAGTAATCCAAATCCATTACTTTATTTATGGCATAAATGGGAAGTTTTGTCAAAATCATACTGTACCATTCATTTATTGAAGAGGCAGTGGCCAACAAATTAAGAATTCATAGTGTCTGTTTTCTTAAGTAATGATTTCAGTTTCCTGAGAGCTTCCCTCTGCACTACCACTTTATATACTGTTAAGGGTGATATTTCGGATTTTCGAATTTCCAGCAAGTCAAGGTAAATGAATTTCCAGCAGCTCAAGTGCAATCTTCAGGTCATTTGAATGTTGGAGGTTTTGGCCAAAAACATCTGATTAACTACACCCGATACTTAAGTGTCATTCTTTAGCAGAATACATCCTACAGCTACTCAAATGTTAAAAACTAACGGTTATCTAATCATAAATGCGCTGCACGTGAAATCTCCCGTCAAAGTCATTACAACTGGAAACATCCATTGAAACCTGTGAACCAAGTTCTCTCACTTCTCTCAATCCTGAAGCAATTGAAATAATTAGGGTTTTGATTGCTTCTTCTGTTCTGTCAAATCTTTTCCCGTTTCTCAACCAAAAGGCAATTATATGCAATCTGAATGGCAAAGTATAAAATCATCAGCAGATAACTGAACCAAGCAATAGGCATTTCACAACAAAATCAAACAGTTCTGTCTGGCATTTTACCAAACAGGTAATAGGCATTTCACAACTCACTTTGTCAAATACAATACGCTCAATCAAACTGCTCATTGAGACAACTCGATGTGTCAACCATGAAAGCAATATAGGATAAAGATTACTTGTCATCTCGTCCACATAAATTACAACTGAAGTAACAAATTATTATTAAAAGATTAATATCCAATGACCAATTAAACCTAAACGAACGGAGACAAGAAAGAAGAGAAGGTTGTTGATTGGAGTTTTACCTGGTCATTGAAGCGCAGCAAATGAGCGGATATTTGAGGGGAGGAGAGGAGGGAATTCAGGTGTAGTTAGATAACCGTTAGCTTTAAATGTTGGAATAGATGTGGGATGCATCTGCTCACTTTGTTATAGTTTAAGGATGTTTTTTTGTTCATAAGAATAAATAAAGGATGAAACTCAAGTTTGTTGTATAATCTAAGGGCGTTTTTTGACAAAATTTATTGAACAATGGGTCAAGCACAAATCACAATGTCAACTTTTCAAGTACACAAAAAGGACCGTACTGGGAAGAGCTCTTATATGCACAAGAAGTTGGAATATATAAATGGTAAAGAAGTATAATGTACAAATAACACTGGAATATATGACTTAGAAATTAAAATTTCAGCTAGTACATGGATGTGTAAGACAGTAAGAGGGATGATAACACCTCATTGATCATTACAAATTGAATATATCTATTAAAATTTCATAAATTCATAAAATATTGATAAAAAAATTAAAGACATCAAATATTATCTTATTCAAAGATGTCGAAGTTACGTTCTTCACTCTCATGGAGATCAAATACAACAAAATTGTATCCACAAAATTTATCAATAAAATTATTTTTATTTAAAAGATTTTTTGATTACAGCTGTATTAGAGAATCTCATCTCAATAGACTAATTTTTAATCAGTAATGAGATGTATACTTAAAAAAATTTGCGAAGACTTTTTATCACTATTCTATTCATTATTCATCTCTTCTAATTATCTTCGCCACCGTACCTTCATCACCTACCACTAATATTATCAACTTTCATCCCACCATTATCAACCACTTTCATCACTCCTTATTATTCATTATTTTATCAATCACCACACAATTGCGTCTATTACTAATCGCCACCACTAATTCTAGCTGCATAGTCATCGCTGCTAGTCACTGTTGCAAAACAATATCACCAATCACCAGTGCAGAACTAATAGGAGCAAACCTGTTGTTGTATGTGAAAGAAAGAAAAGTAGACAAAATAAAAGAAAGAAAAGTCAAAAAGACATGAACTTATGGTGTTAGCGTTTACATCGGCATTCTTTTGATCTAAGCGCTTACGTCGGCAGAGTATTTTAATGCCCATAAAAGGGGTATGCATTTTCATTTGCATATCATCCCTCAACTTCTTCTTTCTCTCTTCAATTAATAAAGAGCTATTCTTTATGTGGCCGTGGAGTAGGCAAAAATTATCAAACCACGTAAATCTTGTCTTGTCTTGTCTAGTGCAATTTATTGCTTTTCTCTTTCAAATATTTTTTCCTTCTATTAGCCTGACACGTTTTCCAACAAATGGTATCAGAGCACAGACAGTGCAATTCTGATAGAAAAGTATAGTGTTGGTACAGGCACTATTCACATAAATTTTTTCGTGAAAAATGGTATCAGAAGAAGGGAAGGTTAAGATTGACAAATTCAATGGCAAAGATTTTGGATTCTGAAAAATGCAAATAGAGAATTATTTGTACCAGAAAAAATTACACTTACCTCTAACCGAGGTAAAACCAGAGACTATGGCCAAAGCGGATTGGGATCTATTAGATCGCCAAGCTCTTAGTGTGATTTGTTTGACGCTAACACGAAATGTGGCGTTTAACATCATTTACGGGAAACAAAAGAGTGTTAGTTTCTCAAAGGCCGGAAGAACGCCAAAGAAAGAGAAGCTAGAACTAGTGCATACAAATGTGTGGGGACCAGCTCCTGTAACTTCTCTGGGAGGCTCACGCTATTATGTCACCTTCATTGATGATTCCACAAGAAAGGTATGGGTTTATTTTCTGAAAATAAATCTGATGTGTTTGTTACCTTTAAAAGATAGAAAGCTGAAGTTGAAAATCAAACAAGTCTAAAGTTAAAATGTGTGAAGTCTGACAATAGAGGAGAGTATGATAGTCAAGAGTTTAAAGCATTCTGCTCTGGGAATAGGATCAAAATGATCAAGACAGTTCTTGGAACACCGGAACGAACTGGCGTTGCTGAGAGGATGAACAGAGCCCTGAATGAACGAGCCAGAAGTATGAGAATACATTCTTGATTGCCGAAGTATTTTTGGGCCAAGGCTGTTAACACAGCAGCTTACCTCATAAACATTGGACCCTTTGTACCGCTGAATTTTGAAATTTTTGAGGAGGTATAGACAGGAAAGGAGGTAACTCTCTTACATCTGAAAATTTTTGGTTGTGTTGCTTATGTGCATGTAAACTCTAATAATAGAGATAAGCTTGATCCTAAGGCCAAGAAATATTTCTTTATTGGCTATGGTGATGATAATTTTGGTTATCGATTTTGGGATGATCATAATAGAAAGATCCTAAGACACAGGAATATAACATTTAATAAAAATGTGATGTACAAGGACAAGCTTGAAGTAGAACCAACCAGCACCAGCAAACAGACATCTAAAACAGTTGAGTTAGAAGAAATCTCAGAAAATGAAGTGGCTGGAGGGATTATAACTGATTCTGAAATTGAAGATGAAGAACCAGAAGCCTAATCTGGATCAGAACCAGAACCGGAACCATAGATAGAATTAAATGTAGAACCAAATCTAGAGTCAGGACTTGAATCAAATTCGGGATCAGTTACTCTTGAAACTACATTAAGGAGATCTAAAAGAGTCACGAATGCTCCAGATAGGTTAACTCTCTCTCTCTCCACTATTTACTTCTGACTGATGCTGGAGAACCAAAGCATTTTGTTGAAGCAATGCAGGTGATAAGCTCTGATAAGTGGAAGCTAGCCATGAAAGAAGAGATGAATTCTCTTCAAAAGAATAAAACATGAATACTTACAGAGTTACCAAAAGGAAAGAATGCATTGCAAAACAAGTGGATGTACAAGGTCAAGGAAGAGCATGGTGGTAAGAAGAGATACAAAGCACGATTAGTAGTAAAAGGCTTTCAGCAGAAGGAAGGGATTGACTACACCGAGATTTTCTCTCCTGTAATCAAATTAACTACTATCAGGTTAGTGCTAAGTATCGTAGCTGCAGAAAATTTGAATTTGGAGCAATTAGATGTTAAAACTGCTTTCTTGCATGGTGACCCTGAAGAAGACATTTACATGAAGCAACATAAAGGTTTTCAAGTTTCTGGTAAAGAAAACGTTGTGTGTACGTTGAAGAAGAGTTTGTATGGTTTGAAACAAGCACCTCGACAATGATACAAGAAATTTGATGGATTCATGTATAATAATGGTTTCACACGATGTGAGATGGACCATTGCTGTTATATCAAAAATCTTGATAAATCCTGTATTATTTTATTGTTATACGTTGATGATATGCTAATTGCAGGATCTAGCATAAACGAGATCAACAGGGTTAAGCAATAACTGACGGAGGAGTTTGAAATGAAAGACTTAGGACCAACTAAGCAAATGCTTGGGACGAGGATTAGCATAAACATGTCTGAAGGAACCTTTAAATTGTCTCAAGAAAAGTACATACAGAAGGTACTAAGCAGGTTCAGTTTTCATGATGCAAAGACCAGAAGCACTCCACTCTGAAGCCATCTTAATCTGTCAAAGGACCAATCACCTAAGACAGATGAAGAAAGGAAGTATATGTCTAAAGTTCCATATGCTTCAGCAGTAGGAAGTTTGATGTATGGTATGGTTTGCATTAGACCTGACATAGCCCATGCAGTTGGAGTTGTCAGTAGATACATGTCAGATCCAGGAAAGGAGCATTGGGAAGGTGTAAAATAGATATTGTGATATCTCAAAGGCACTTCAGGTATGGCACTTTGTTTTAAAAGGAGCAATATTATCTTACAATATTTTGCTGATGCAAATTTAGGCGGCGATCTGGATAGTCGAAAAAGTACCACAGCTACGTGTTTATCTTAGGTGGTACTTTTTCAGAATTCAGAAAAGTGTTGCTCTATTACCACTGAATTAGAGTACACGGCAATCTCATAAGCTGGAAAAGAGATGATTTGACTCAAGAATTTTCTTAAAGAGCTAGGTAAAGAGCAGGACAATTGTGAGCTTTTCAGGGATAGCCAGAGTGCAATTCATCTTGCCTAGAATCCAGTGTTTCATGCAAGATCAAAGCATATCCAGTTGAGGTATCATCATATCCGAGAGTTGATAAGTGAGGAAACTCTTTCCCTGCAGAAGATACCAGGATTAAAGAACCCATCAGACATGTTGACCAAAGTTGTCGGTGTTGACAAACTAAGGCTGTGCACTGCCTCAGTTAGCCTTCAAGACCGATAGCATGAAGGCGCCACAAGAGAATAGCAAATCTTTTTTTTCTTCTTTCTTGATGTAACATAGGTTTGAGGGAGAGATTGATAAGAGCAAACCTGTTGTTCTATGTGAAAGAAAGAAAGGTAGACAAAACAAAAAAAGGAAAAGTCAAAAAGAGATGAACTTATGGTGTAAGCGCTTACATCGGCATTCTTTTGATCTAAGTGCTTACGTCGGCAGGGCATTCAAATGCCTATAAAAGGGGTATGCATTTTCATTTGCATATCATCCCTCAATTTCTTCTTTCTCTCTTCAATTAATAAAGAACTATTCTTAGTGTGTCTGTGAAGTAGGCAAAAATTGCCGAACCACGTAAATCTTCTCTTGTCTTGTGCAATTTATTGCTTTTCTCTTTTAAATATTTTTTCCCTTCTATTAGCCTAACACGTTTCCCAACAAGAACAACCACCACCTCACAACCAAGGGCGGAGCCACAATAAATATTGCAGGTTCGGTCGAACTCAGTAGTTTTTGTTCAAACCATGTACATATTTGGTTTAAGAAATTCAATAAATATGTATAAATTATTAATTTAGAACTCAATAACTTAAAAAGATTATAATCACAAAACGATAAGGTTCAAATCTAGTTCTGTCTCGGCTCACAACATCGTCAACTCTTAATTGCTACTAATATTAGAATGTGTTTCATCAAACATTTTTTTTTTGCAACAGATAAAATTTTATTTAAACTTTTATAGTGTTTATTATATTCTTAAATAAAAATAAGTCAAACATAAAAAATGCTGAGAGAAAAAGAAACGTACCATTTTTATTGATGGCGTTGAGGAAAAAGAGGATGAGCCTTTGAGCAATACCATCAGAGAAATTGATGGGCTTAGACTTTGCTTCTATTATGCTTTTTGTCAGTTCGTTTAGATCTCCATAGAGTTGCTTGTAGGGATTGCCCTTAAGACCCCTCTGTCTTAAGCATTTCTCCAATTTCTTTGGCCTAAACCAAGCCCAATTCAACACTCTCCATGCATATACCAGCAAAATTGCAACACTGACTACTGCTATTGTGTTGCACAGCATCTCCACTCTCAGAAGTGACAAGTACTCCATGAAAGGCTTCTCTCACCTGCTTCCTCTGAGAGTATATAAAAAGGAGCGAAAGTCAAAGAAATCTTTCTTTAAATATGTCCAACGATTAAAATATCTTTTAAGACATTGATTGACTTTTATGCCCTACAATATTTGTATAATGAAGCAAGTTAAAGGTAGATGTAATTGTAAATATTCAAAATAATATTACCCAAAATTCTTTTTCGGTTAAACTACAATATTAGTTTTAATTGTAAGATGAGTCAAATAGCAAGGCAGTAAACATACACAAACGCTTAAACTCTTACAAAGTTGTTTCAGTTCTAATTGTGATATGAATCAAATATGCGCAATTGGTCAATTAACTGTGTATTTGACTGAAGCATATGAGAGAATCCTAGGCCTTCCCAGCTTGAACGCCGACATCTTTGTTCAAGATGCTCAAATGCAGAAACCAATTTATTTTTCATCTTTTTGAATCTCAATGAAAGTAGAAACCTTAAACTTCCTTTTAAAAGTATTTATGTTTTAAATCTTTAGAACATAAGGTAACGCGTGTCATTATATAAGTTTTTTTTTTTTTTTTATCAGTGCAGAATTTGTTTGAACCAAAGTTTGCTGGTATTTTTTATGTTGTCACTGTATTTGTATACTCCCAAATTATAAAAATTTCTTTTTCAAATAATGTCTATTATGATAATAGTTTTGGACTGTCTCAACTTCTTACAATCGATAGGTTATTTAGAGCATGCGGTTAAGAGTACTCAGAGGTATGAAAAGTATTGATTCTTGATAACCACCTTGTGTTTTAGCAAATATTTTGTTAATTGGTTATGTGAATGTCTCTGTTAGTAAAATTTTACTAATATAAGGCATGAATGGATTCCAACATGGTTAATTCTCACATCATATCCTTATGAGTTGTTATATATTCTACTTTCTTTTTATTGTTTGCAAAGGAAGCTTTTTGCTAATGACTCTCAATTTGGATAGAAATTCATTGCATTGTCTCGTGAGTATATTTATAATTTATTGACCTAATTAAATTCTAAGGAGAAGCTTTAAGTTGAAATTATCACTTAAGTATGAGTTTGTTAAATTTTGCTTCCTAATTTCTGCAATAAATCGTGATTTTCCAAAACCTCTTGACTTGCTTTGACCGCGGGATGATTCTCAAGGTAAGAGCATTCGTGCTCTTATCAACTGTGTATGAAGCTTACTACAACTTAGTAAATGTGTCAGACTGTCGAGCCTTCTTTTATTTGATTTTCCTACTTTTCTTAATTGACATATTTTGAGGCATGCCATGAAAAACGTTTATATATCTTTTAAGGTTAGATAGTAAGTTGATTTTTAATATAAATTTGGATATTTCTGCTTTTATTCAGAAAGACAAATAAAAATATTATGAAAAAGAAATTTGATTTAGAAGAAGTCATGACAAAGAAGAGCAAAATGACGTTGTTTGTTTAAAATCATCACTTAGTTGACAATTACGTTGTCTTTCTAAAGTGGTCTTAATCAACACAATTTTGAGCCATGCCGTGAACAATGTATATTATTTAAAGTTAGAGCAAAAGATTGATCTTTAATATAAAGCTAGAGGAAGAAAACATTTTTTACCTTACCTTTTAATAATTAGCGAAAGATATATGTGTCACGCACGCACATATAAACTAATTATTATTAAAAACATGAATACAATGTCGGTTTATAAAAATAACCTTATAATATTAAGCATAATAACTTATAGAACAAAACTGGAATTCTAGATATTAGTCTTATAATCTATTAGTTTTAGGACATAATACTACAAAATTAGGAATCCTACATGATTACCTTTAGTAATCCTATTATTATAATTACTTTGGGGCTGTCTAATTCATATAAAATTGAATAAGTAAATATCTTTAGTCATGTAATCCTTTTACTTCTTAAAAATTCCTGTTACTAATTTAATTTGAAAATGTATTATGATGTTATATTACTAATTTAACTTCATAATGTATTATATCGTCCAAATCATTTAGAAAAATGAGTGCCTATATTATTATAAAAGCATAAATACAATATTAATATATCACAATTGCCCTAAAATATTAAACGGAAGAACTCATTGAAAAGACATAACTACAATAACCTATATTTTACCAATACCTTCTACGCTAATTTTTAATATTTAAGATTTTAAAATTAATAAAATTTTATCTATTAAATTCTTATTAACAATATGTAGGAAGGTTTAATAAAATCAATTTCATAAGAATCCTCCGTATTGGCATTACATTATCACTTCATAATGTCCAATACGAAGAAAAAATAAAAGTAATATTAAATGGACTGCATAAAGAGTTAAAAATAAAAAAAAATACACCCACGATAATATATTTTTATATTATATTTGAACTATTTTCCTACTCAAATAATTTTTTTAATTAATTTTTCGTGTAATATTAAAAAATACCCAGTTATTAAATAACAACTAAGAAAATATTTAAGAATATAAATGTGTGAGTAAGAAAAAAAACATGGTTGGTAAGAGTCAATACGACTAATGATTCTACAAACATAAAGATCTAAAAGTGAAATGTCATATCAATCTTTTACTCTTTGAAAATAAAATTTATGGTAGATAAAATTATAATTAAGATTAAATATTCGAAACAAGAGATGAACTAATATTAAGATTTGAATCAGCATAGAATAAATTAGTTTTTATGTTAAAACAAAATAATTAAATCTTTTAATTAATTATTTAGCAAGAGAATCCAATTCAATTATTTTTTTGTCACGACCCTAACCCCGAACCCGGTCGTGATGGCGCCTCTCGTGAACACAAGGCCAGCCAATTTAACCAAAATCTCATTTTACGCAGTTAATTAACATGAAATCAATATAAGCATGATTTAATAGCAATAATTCGCGGAAATATAGCTAACCATAATAGAAACCATCTCCACACAGCCCAAACCGGGGTGTCACAAGTCATGAGCAACTATGGATCCTGATACAAGTCTACTAAATATAATTTCTGGCACAACTGTTTGAAGAACATAGAAACAATAAGATAAGGGAGATACGGGGCTGCGGACGCCAACAACTACCTCGTAGTCTCTGAATCACCGCCTGGACGGGAGGAGTCAGCACTCCGGAGCGAAACCAACAACGCCTAAATCTGCACGCATGGTGCAGGGAGTAACGTGAGTACTCCGACCCAGTGAGTAATAAATATAAATAATGACTGAAAGTAAGAAAGCACGTAAAGCACAAGGCATTCTATAATGAAGCAGTAAAACATCATTTGAAAACAGTAAATCAGTGAGAAATCAAGTAAAATCTCCTTTCAACCGGTAAAACATGTAATTTTTCAGGTAAATAATGTGAAGTAAAAGAAAAAAATAGAAGATTGCCCCTCGGGCTCAGTATCAACATATCCGCCCCTCGGGCAATATCGTAGAACAGTACCAACCCCTCAGGCTCAAATCTGAGAACAATACCAGCCCCTCGGGCTATCACATGGTACAATATCAGCCCCTCGGGCTATATCTCACATCACAATGGGTACCCACGCTCACTGGGGGTGTACAGGCTCGGGGAGGAGCCCCTTACGGCCCAAGCGCAATATCAAGCCACCTCGTGGCATCAAATCTAGGCCCTCGGCCTTATATCAGTCAAGCCACCTCGTGGCATATATAAAGTATTTTGGGCCCTCGGCCTCATATCAGTCACAAGTCACCTCGTGGCATATAAAGTATCTCAAGCCCTCGGCCTCATATAACTCAGTATATCCTCACATCTGGCCCTCGGCCGCACTCAGTCAGAAAGTCATCACAAGCCCCTCGGGCATAGTAAAACAGTAGTTCTCAGCCCAAAAACATCATTAAAATATTATTTAAGTCTCAAAACTGAGTAAAAGTGGCTGAGTTGTAAAACAGTGGAAAACAACATGACTGAGTTCAAGTAATAAGTCAAAATAGTGAGGAAACAGTGATAAAAATCCTCGAAGGGTTCAAATAATTGGCACGAAGCCCAAATATGGCAATCATCCCAAATCATGATGATAACAAATAAGTTTCAGTCAAATACGCGGTATAAATCATCAATCAGGACGGACCAAGTCACAATCCCGAGTAGTAAACGACCCCACACTCATCATCGAGCGCGTGTCTCACCTCAATATAGCACTACGATGTACAATCTGGGGTTTCAAACCCTGAGAACATCATTTACAATCACTACTCACCTCGAACCGGCTAAATCCCTAGCTCGCAACGCCTTTGCCCCTCGAATTGGCCTCCACGCGCGTCGAATCTATCCAAAATCAGAACGAATACGTCACAATATGCTGAGGGGACAAAGCCCAAGCGAAAACAATCAAAAAATACCAAAAATTCCAAAATTAGCAAAACCCGAGCTCCAGGCCCACTTCTCGAAGCTCAGAAATTTTCACATCAACAGGTTCCCTATCTCCCAACGAGTTCATACATAACAAACGTTCTCAAATCCGACCCCAAATGGTCCTCCAAATACCCAATTAGAATTTCAAAATCCCAAGCCCTACTTCTTCCATTTTTAGCAAGACTTCAATGATTTTCTCGGTGGATTTCACAATAGAAACGAGTTTTAGGTCCGAAATTCTTACCTCCAATCGATTCTCCTTGAATCCCTCGTTAATTTCCTTCAAGAACCTCCAAAAAGGAGAAACTATGGGTGAAAATATACCCAAAATCACGGACAAGAAGACTTAAAAACATTATGCCCAGACTTCATCGCGTTGTACCTTGCGTTGTGCAGGTTGTACAT
This sequence comes from Nicotiana obtusifolia, assembly GCA_002018475.1. Lineage (NCBI taxonomy): Eukaryota > Viridiplantae > Streptophyta > Magnoliopsida > Solanales > Solanaceae > Nicotiana > Nicotiana obtusifolia. Next base: position 27,456 of record MCJB01048143.1, on the reverse strand, counting down.
CCTCTTATCATTTTCCCTTGCTGTACACCTTTTGTTAAAACGCTCATAACCCCTTGTGGAGGTATCCAAATGATCAACGGCTTAAAGATTTAGAAACTAGACTCGAAGATCTTTCATTTGATAGGTTGTACACTATATAACTCTTTATATATTCCGAGATATGAGCTTCTAAAGTGCATCAAAAAATTCTGTCAAAATTGCTCCACCAGCCAACTTCGATCAATCATAACTTTCTCATAAAATATTCAAATCATGAATGGTTTAACTTTATAGAAACTAGAATACAAGGGTTACAACTTTTATGTTTTGTAATTTTTCTTGTTTCTTATAGATTACAAGATATGAGCTTCCAAACTGGACTACTCGCACCAGAAATTTTCTGGTGCAAAGCTGAAGCTAAAAAAAAATCTGCAATTTTTCCAAAGATGAAATAGTCTGTTTAACCACCCAAAACTCACCCGAGGCCACTAGGACCTCAACCAAATATGCCAACATATCCCATAACATCATTCAAACTTGTTCCAACCTTCGGAACGCTCAAAACAACATCACAACACCAAATTCGCGTCGAATTCAAGCCTAAGAATTTCAAAATCTTCTAAATTACTCTTTTGATAAAAAATCCAATCAAACCACGTCCGAATGACATGAAATTTTGCACACACATCCCAAATGACATAACGAAGCTACAGCAACTCTCGGAATTCCATTCCGACCCTCGGATCAAAATCTCACCTAACAACCGGAAATCGCCAAAATACTAACTCTACCAATTCAAGCCTAATTCTACACCGGACCTCCAAAACCAATTCCGATCACACTCCTAAGTCATAAATCACCTCCCGAAGCTAACGGAACCATCAGAACTCACATCCGAGCCCTCTAACTCATAAGTTAACATCCGGTTGACTTTTTCAACTTAAACCTTCTTAAAAGAGACTAAGTGTCTCATTTCTTACCAAATCCACTCTGAACGCAAACTACTCAACTCGATCACATAAAACGCGGATAACAAAGCATAATGAAGCATAAATGGGGGAAACAGAGCGGTAACTCATGAGACGACTGGCTGGGTCGTCATATCCTCCCCAACTTAAACAAGCGTTCGTCCTCGAATGAGTCAAGAAACATAACTGAAGCCTCAAATAGGTGAGGATATCTGCTCCACATCTCCCGCTCGGTCTCCCAGGTAGCCTCCTCCACGGGCCGATCTCTCCACTGCACTTTTACTGAAGCTTTATCCTTTGACCTCAACTTCCGAACTTGACGACCCAAAATAGCCATTGGCTCCACATCATAGGTCAAATCATATTCCAACTGAACCGTGCTAAAGTCTAAAACATGAGACGGATCCCCAATATACTTCCGGAGCATAGAAACATGAAATACAGGGTGCACACTCGACAAGCTGGGTGGCAAAGAAAGCTCATAAGCCACCTCCCAATCCTACGAAGCACCTCAAACGGCCCAATGAACCAAGGACTCAATTTCCCTTTCTTCCCGAATCTCATAACACCCTTCATGGCCGAAACCTTCAGCAAGACCTTCTCACCAACCATGTAGGACACATCTCAAACCTTCCTATCAGCATAACTCTTTTGCCTCGACTGCGCTGTACGAAGCCTCTCCTGAATCACTTTCACCTTCTCTAGAGCATCCTGAACCAAATCAGTCCCCAATAGCCTAGCCTCGCCGGGCTCGAACCAACCAACTGGAGATCTACACCGCCTCCCATACAAAGCCTCACACGGAGCCATCTGAATACTCGACTGGTAGTTGTTGTTATAAGCAAACTATGCAAGCGGTAGAAACTCATCCCATGAACCTCCGAAATCAATAACACATGCACGCAACATGTCCTGCAATATCTGAATAGTACGCTCGGACTGCCCATCCGTCTGAGGATGAAAAGCTGTGCTCAACTCCACCTGAGTACCCAACTCTCTCTGCACCGGTCTCCAAAACTGCGAAGTAAACTGAGTACCTCTATCTGAAATGATAGAAACTGGGACACCATGCAGCCGAACAATCTCCCGGATATAAATCCCTGCCAACCGCTCTAAAGAATAGGTAGTACACACAGGAATGAAGTGCGCGGACTTGGTCAGCCGATCCACAATCATCCAAATAGCATCGAACTTCTTCAAAGCCCGTGGAAGTCCAACAACAAAGTCCATAGTGATCCACTCCCACTTCCACTCGAGAATAACCATCTGCTGAAGCAAGCCACCCGGTCTCTGATGCTCATATTTTACCTGCTGACAGTTGAGACACCGAGCTACAAATCCCACAATATCTTTCTTCATTCTTCTCCACCAATAGTGCTGTCTCAAGTCCTGATACATCTTTGCGGCACCCTGATGAATGTAATACCGCGAGCTATGGGCCTCCTCCAGAATCAACTCCCGAAGCCCATCCACATTGGGCACACAAATCCAGCCCTGCATCCTCACATCATCGCCGATGGTCACATCTCTGGCATCATCATGCTGAACTCTGTCCCTAAGGACAAGCAAATGCGGATCGTCATACTAGCGCCCTCTGATGCAATCATATAAGGAAGACCGAGAAACCACACAAGCCAACACCCGACTAGGTTCCGAAATATCTAATCTCACAAACCGATTGGCCAAGGCCTGAACATCAATCAAATACAAGGGGTCTCTCCCCAACTGGAATATATGCCAAACTCCCTATACTCACTGTCTTTCTGCTCAAAGCATCGGCCACCACATTGGCCTTTCCCGGATGGTACAATATAGTGATATCATAATCCTTGAGCAACTCCAACCATCTCCGCTGCCTCAAATTAAGATCCTTTTGCTTGAACAAATGTTGAAGGCTGCGATGATCAGTAAACACCTCAAAAGATACGCCATACAAGTAATGCCTCCAAATCTTTAATGCATGAACTATGGCAGCCAGCTCCAAATCATGAACGGGGTAGTTCTTCTCATGGGGCTTCAACTGACGGGAAGCATAAGCAATAACTCTACCCTCCTGCATCAATACACAACCAATCCCAACTCTCGGTGCATCACAATACACGGTATATGAACCTGAAGCTGATGGCAAAATCAATACTGGAGTTATGGTCAAGGCTGTCTTGAGCTTCTGAAAGCTCTCCTCACACTCGTCCGACCATACAAATGGAGCACCCTTCTGAGTCAATTTGGTCAAGGGCGATGCAATGGATGAGAATCCCTGAACAAACCGGCGATAATAGCCTGCCAACCCAAGAAAGCTACAAATCTCTGTGGCTGAGGACGGTCTAGGCCAACTCTAAACCGCCTCTATCTTCTTTGGATCACCTGAATACCCTCACTGGACACTACGTGCCCCAAGTAAGCCACTGAACCGAGCCAAAACTCACACTTAGAGAATTTTGCATAAAGCTTCTCCTCCCTCAATCTCTGCAATACAACTCGCAAATGCTCCGCGTGCTCCTCCTGACTACGCGAGTACACCAGAATATCATCAATGACTACAATAACGAACGAATCTAGATAAGGGCGAAATACACTATTCATCAAATGCATGAACGCTGCTAGGGCATTGGTTAGCCCGAAAGACATAACAAGAAACTCATAGTGACCATATCTAGTCCTGAAAGCAGTCTTAAGAATATCTGAATCCCGGATCTTCAACTGGTGATAACCCGAACGGAGATCAATCTTGAAGAAAACTCGCGCTCCCTGAAGCTGGTCAAATAAATCATCAATGCGAGGCAAAGGATACTTGTTCTTAATTGTTACCTTGTTCAATTGCCTATAATCGATGCACATTCTCATGGTGCCATCCTTCTTCTTCACAAACAGAACCGGCGCACCCCAAGGTGACACACTAGGCCGAATGAACCCCTTATCTAGGAGTTCCTAAAGCTGCTCCTTCAATTCTTTCAACTCTGCTGGTGCCATACGATATGGTAGAATAGAAATGGGCTGAGTGCCCGGCACCAGGTCAATACCAAAATCAATATCCCTGTCTGGTGGCTTGCCCAGCAGGTCTGCAGGAAATACATCGGGAAAATCCCTCACAACTGGAACAGAATCAATGCTAGGAGTCTCAGCTCCAACATCCCTCACAAACGCTAGATATAAAAGGCAACCCTTCCCAACCATACGCTGGGCCTTCAAGAAAGATATCACTCTACTAGGAACAAAATCAGTCACACCACGCCACTCGATCCGCCGTACACCCGGCATAGCCAAAGTGACTGTCTTAGCATGACAGTCTAGAATAGCACGACACGGAGATAACCAATCCATGCCCAAAATGACATCAAAATCCACCATGCTCAATAGCAATAGTTCCACTCGTGTCTTCAGACCCCCAATAGTCACCACACATGACCGGTACACACGGTCTACTATAACAGTATCGCCCACCGGGGAAGACACATGAACAGGTAAAGCAAGAAACTCCTGGGGTGTACCCAAATAATGAGCAAAATATGAGGACACATAAGAATAGGTGGAACCGGGATCAAATAATACAGAGGCATCTTTGTGGCACACTAAAACAATACCTGTAATGACAGCATCTGAAGCGATGGCATCTGTCCTGCCTGGAATAGCATAGAAACGAGCCTGGCCACCGCCTGATCGACCTCCCCCTTTGGTGCGACCCCTGGCTGCCTGACCTCCACCCTTACCTGGCTGGGCGGGTGGTAAAGTAACTGGAGCACAAGTCGAGGGCTGACCCCTCTGCTGAGACGAACTAGCACCACGATGAGGACACTGCCTCCACATGTGGCCCATCTCTCCACACTCATAACAGCTCCCTGGTGCTGGAGAAGAGGAATGAAGGGAACCCCTCGCACCAGAGTGTCTAGCAGATGCACTCGGCATAGAAGAACCCTGGGCTGACGGAGCACGAACTGAACTCTGAGCTCGAAGGGCGCTGAGTGATGACTGGCCCTGCTGCGACCCATGATAACCACGACCTGAAGATGCCCCGCAATACTCTGGATGGGCTGACTGAGCAAGCCTGAAAAAACGACCTCTACCATGCTGAAACTGGCCCCTCGAAGGAGTACCACTATAACTGCCCGATCCTCGAGGCCTCTTGGCCTCCCTCTCCTCTTACTCCTGACGACGAATCACCTCAATCTCGCGAGCGATATCAACCACCTCCTCGAGCGTAGCACCCAACACTCTCTCTTTGGTCATAAGAATACGGAGATGATAGTTAAGTCCATCAACAAATCTCCCGATCCTCTCACAATCTGTCGGAACCATCCAGACGGGCATGATGAGCCAACTCAGAGAACCTCGACTCATACTGTGACACAGTCATATCCCCCTGTCGGAACCACTCGAACTGTCTACGCAGCTCCTCTCTGTGGGACTGCGGCACATACTTCTGCAAGAAAAAAGTGGAGAGCTGCTGCCAAGTAAGGGGCGCTGCACCAGCCGGCCTACGCCTCTCATACGCCTCCCACCAAGTGAAGGCAGCTCCAGAAAACTGAAAGGTGGTAAATGCCACACCAGTAGACTTAAGAATCCCTGCTGCATGGAGCATCCGCTGACACTTATCAAGAAAACCCTAGGCATCCTCACCCTCAGCACCACTGAATGACGGAGGCTGGAGTCTACCAAACCTCTCAAGACGACGTTGCTCATCATCCGGCATAACTGGTACCATGAACTCCTGGGCTAGTGCAACCGGCTGGGGTAGAGGTGCCCCCGGCGTCTGAAGTCCCTGCACTACCTGCTCAGGTGTGCGAGCAGCGGGGGTCTGATTGCCTCCCCCGGCCTGTGAAGTAGCTGCTGCTGTGGTGGCTGAAACTGCCTGAGCCAGGCCAGTGCAAACGGATAAGATCTGAGCCAAGGCCTCCTAAAGACCCGGAATCACGATGGGCACAGCTAGTGCCTGAACTGGTGCTGCTGGAGCCTGATCCTCAGCTGGGGCAGCTGGTGGATCAACAGGTGCTGCCCTCGCTGCTCTGCCTCTGCCACGACCATGACTGCGTCCATGGCCTCTGGTGGCCTCAGTGGGTGGCACTGGTGGTCGTCCACCTCGTCCGGTAGCTCGCGTCCTCACCATCTCGTGAGAGAATAGGACCGAAGTTTAGTGCTCGGATTAACAAGTTGGCATGACAAGAATTTCAAGAATATGAAGTTTTTCCTAAAAGGTTCAGCAGCCTCTCGAGGATAAATACAGACGTCTCCGTACCGATCCGCGAGACTCTACTAAACCCGCTCATGACTCGTGAGACCTATGTAACCTAGGCTCTGATACCAACTTGTCATGATCCTAACCCCGAACCCGGTCGTGATGGCGCCTCTCATGAAGACAAGGCCAGCCAATTTAACCAAAATCTCATTTTAAGCAATTAATTAACATGAAGACAATATAAGCATGATTTAATAGAAATAATTCACGGAAATATAGCTAACTATAATAGAAACCATCCTGACACAGCCCATCCCGGGAGGAGTCAGCACTCCGGAGCAGAACCAACAACGCCTGAATCTGCACATGATGCAGGGAGTAATGTGAGTACTCCGACCTAGTGAGTAATAAATATAAACAATGACTGAAAGTAAGAAAGCACGTAAAGCACAAGGCATCTATAATAAAGCAGTAAAACATCATTTGAAAATAGTAAATCAGTGAGAAATCAAGTAAAATCTCCTTTCAACAGGTAAAACATGTAATTTTTCAGGTAAATAATGTGAAGTAAAAAAAAATATAGAAGATCGCCCCTCGGGCTCAGTATCAACAAATCCGCCCCCGGCCAATATCGCAGAACAGTACCAGCCCCTCGGGCTCAAATCTCAGAACAATACCAGCCCCTCGGGCTATCACATTGAACAGTATCAGCTCCTCGGGCTATTACATTGTACAATATCAGCCCCTCGGGCTATATCTCACATCACAATGGGTACCTGCGCTCACTGGGGGTGTACAGACTCCGGGAGGGGCCCCTTACGGCCCAAGCGCGATATCAAGCCATCTCGTGGTATCAAATCTAGGCCCTTGGCCTCATATCAGTCAAGCCACCTCGTGGCGTATATAAAGTATCTCAGGCCCTCGGCCTCATATCACTCAGTATATCCTCCCATCTGGCCCTCGGCTGCACTCAGTCAGAAAATCATCACAAGCCCCTCGGACATAGTAAAATAGTAGTTCTCAATCCAAAAACATCATTAAAATATTATTTAAGTCTCAAAACTGAGTAAAAGTGGCTGAGTTATAAAAGAGTGGAAAACAGCATGACTGAGTTCAAGTACTAAGTCAAAATAGTGAGGAAACAGTGATAAAAATCCTCGAAGGGTTCAAATAATTAGCACGAAGCCCAAATATGGCAATCAGCCTAAATCATGATGATAACAAATAAGTTTCAGTCAAATACGCGGTAAAAATCGTCAATCGGGACGGACCAAGTCACAATCCCCAGTAGTAAACGACCCCACGCTCATCATCGAGCGCATGTCTCACCTCAATATAGCACTACGATCACAACACCAAATTCGCGTCGGATTCAAGCCTAAGAATTTCAAAATCTTCTAAATTACTCTTTTGATCAAAACCCAACCAAACCTCGTCCGAATGACATGAAATTTTGCACACACATCCCAAATGACATAACGAAGCTACAGCAACTCTTGGAATTCCATTCCGACCCTCGGATCAAAATCTCGCCTAACAACCGGAAATCGCCAAAATACTAACTCCATCAATTCAAGCCTAATTCTACACCGGACCTCCAAAACCAATTCCGATCACACTCCTAAGTTATAAATCACCTCCCGAAGCTAACCGAACCATCAAAACTCACATTCGAGCCCTCTAACTCATAAATCAACATCCGGTTGACTTTTCCAACTTAAACCTTCTTAAAAGAGACTAAGTGTCTCATTTCTTACCAAATCCACTCCGAACGCAAACTACTGAACTCGATCACATAAAACACGGATAACGAAGCATAACGAAGCATGGGGGAAACAGAGCGGTAACTTATGAGACGACTGGCCGGGTCGTCACAAATATGTGCACTGCCGAGGGTCGAGTGGCACGAACCATAGATGCATCTATTATACTGCCGAGGCGAACGGCCCGCTCCCATGAGAATGTGATACTTTAACGGGTCTTTGATCCCACTCATGAAGATATGCGTGAGTTATGAAATGTAAAGAAGCTTTTCAATGAAAACACACGACGCGCAATAATTTCTTAAAGGAAAACACAAATTATTCTGCAGGTTATCATGTAGCTCGTCACATCTCTACAATAGCGAGTCTATCACCCTATGCAAGTCTAGTATGAGGTCCAATGCGAAATAAAGGAATTAAACGAGCAAAGATAACTCAAAGAGTACAATTATAGCATGGCGTGCACCTAAGTCTACCCGGACATAATCATAAATTTTACCATACGCACAGACACCCATCACCTCGTACATGTGTAGCTCCCACAACATGTAGCACATAAGAATATAACACTTACGGGGTAAATTCCCCCTCACAGGGTTAGACAGGAGACTTACCTCGCTCCGAAGTTCCACAAGGCTCAAATGCCTCTCTAACACCTCAATCCGATGCCCATCAATCAGAAACTAATCAAACAGCATGTAAACTAATCAAAATCTACTCCAATACTCATAATTAATTAATTTATAACAATTCTCAACTCCGTCCGAAAAGTCAATAATGTTAACCCTCGGGCCCACATGCCCGGATTCCAAAAATTCATGAAGATAAACTTTAACCATGACCTCACGAACTCAAATATATGATTTACTCCTAATTCCATTTCCAAAATCGTGGTTAAAATCCAAAAATACCAATTTCTAGGTTTTCTCTCTAAATCCCACAATTATCACAATTTTTCATGTATTTACAAGCCCAAATACGTATATTTAACTCACAACTTGTAGAAATGACTTACCTCATGAATGACGATGAAAATGGCGCTCCAAAATCGCTCCAAGGTCGGCTCCCATGGAAAAAACAAAATGAAAATGAGCCAAACCCACATACTTAACAAGGCCCTTTACGCAGCAATCATCGCACCTGCGGACGAATTTGCATGCCTATGAGCTCGCTTCTATGAGAAAAATCTTGCTCCTGCGGAAGTCCACTGTCAGCAGCCCATCGCAGCTGTAGAAATTCTTCCGCTCCTGCGCAATCTCAGATGCGACACTGCTCTGCGCATTTCCCTGCATTTGCGACAGTGGCGTCGCTTCTGCGTATATGCAGGTGCGCTGTTCCTCTTCGCTTCTGTGACCACATTCCAACTCGTCCAAGTCACTTGTGCGATCACCTCTCCGCTTCTACAACTTCGCAGGTGCGGAATGTTTCCTCGCACCTGCACCCCTGGTCCCTTCCACCAAAATCGCACCTGCGGCCACTTCCCACGCAGGTGCGATTGCACCAAATCTCAGCTGCGTCAACACTTTTTCCAAGTCCAAACTCGCTCCGTTTTCAATCCGGTTCGCACCTGGGACCCCATCCAGCCATACCAACGCATCCCAAAACATGACATAAACTTAGTCAAAACCTTAAATTACGCCAAACAATATCAAAACTACGAATCGACGATCGAAATCTTTCTTTAAACTTTCAAACATTTAAACTTCGTCGAACGCGTCCAAATTATGCCTAAACATCCCGGAATGATGCTAAATTTTGCGTGCAAGTCACAAATCACGATGCAAACCTATTCCAAGGCTCGGAACCCCAAATGAACCTCGATATCACCAAAGTCCACCTTAAACCAAACTTAAGAAATTCTACAACCTTCAAAATGTCAACTTTCCACAATAAGCGCCAAAATGCTCCGGGGTGACCCGATACTCAATCCGAACATACGCCCAAGTCCGAAATCATCATACAAACCTATTGGAACCTTCAAATCCCGATTCCGAGGTTGTTTACTCAAAAGTCAAACCTTAGTCAATTCTTCCAACTTAAAGCTTCCAAAATTAGAATTTTCCATCCGAATCAACTCTGAACTTTCCGAAATTCAATTCCGATTACGCGTTCACATGATAACACATGAAGTTAAAATACTCAAGGCCTCAAGACGTGCTAGAACTCAAACCGACTGGTCGGATCGTCACAACCCTACTTCAAAATTATTTTTAAAGGTCAAGTGAGACTTCACTGGGGCATTAGCAGAAGATGCTCTAATATTATTTGCCTTTCTTTTGGTGGAGTTTTGATAAAACCTGATAAAATGCTCAAGTGCACGTCATTCAATTTTCCGGTGACCTTTCATGCCACAGGGGTAACAGTTAGCACTTTTGCCTCTTGAAGGCTTGTTTTGAGAACCCATATTTTTCTCTCGTTTGCCATGGACACCACAATGACAATTATTATATCGTCTTTTGCCATTGCCATGGTTATGATAATTATTTTGTCTTTTTTCCAATTTATCACGTCTCGCTACCATATTCGCTTCAGGAATAAAAAATGAGCCTGTGGGACGGGCTTCATGATTTTTCATCAAAAGGGTATTATGTTGCTCAACCACCAGAAGGCATGAGATCAATTCAGAATACTTTTTAAAACTCCTTTCACGGTATTGCTGCTATAATACCATATTTGAGGCTTGAAAAGTCCCAAGAGTCTTTTCCAACAAATCCTCATCATCCATAACAGCCTCACAAAATTTTAATTGGGAAGTTATTCAAAATAAAACAGAGTTATACTCACTTACGGTCTTAAAATTTTGCAACCGTAAGTGTATCCGCTCATAGCGAGCCCTTGGCAATACTGTAGCCTTAAGGGGATCATACCTTTCCTTCAGGCCAGTCCACAATTCAAGTGAATCTTTCACTATCAAATATTCAACCTTCAAACCTTCATTCAAATGATGACGGAGAAAAATCATGGCCTTCACTTTGTCCTGGCTTGATGCCTCATTACCATGAGTAATGGTGTCACCAAGACCTTTAGCGGCTAAGTGAATCTCAGCATCGAGAACCCATGATAGGTAATTCTTTCTAGAAATACAAGATTTGACAAATTCGACATAGTGAGAACTATCAAAGAAGATCATTAAATTAAAAATTATTAGAATAATACCATAGAAACAATTTGACTTAATTATAAAAGTGTGACCTATAAACTATATGACTAACAATTCCAAAAAGAAAAAAAAAGTACTTTTTTTTTCAACAAATAGTTTCCACACAAATAATATCCTAATAGGCTAATTAGGATTATAGGAACTTCATAGTATCCCTGACAAGTTTTCAGTATAAAGCATGTTATATCTATTTTATTAAGTAAGTGATTTTCATATCATTTGAAAATAAAAACAGTAAAGATGCAAAAGTAGGACTGACTAGTATAACCAATCATTTCAATATATAGATATTTGAGTGTAAAAGAAAGTCACAGAAACTATAACTGAAATATGAACATAATTAGTTAAAAGTATAATCTTGCTGATAAAAGAGTGGGAACTGGGAGAAGATTAGAGTTTAACCTTGAGGTTAAAGACTTTGTGCTGATAATGTGTTAAGAAATGTAGCTCAAAGTAACAATATAAAACAAGAAGATAAGTCATAGAGTAAGAGAAGAAGAGATAACTTTCTTATTTCATCAAGTGTTCAAGTGTGTCCCTTATCACATTTCATGCCTTTATTTATACTATCACATAGAAGGTTATAAAAGGATTGTCTTAAAGATGACATTAACAATTGAGATCATGAGGAAAGACCATGTGGAGAGGTTATGGAGGTGTTAGAATTACAATCATAATAGTAATGAGTAGTGGAATATTATTTATATCATGTGTGGAAATAGTGGAAGCAGTAAACATCTACATTTACTAATAGTTTTACAACAACCACTTACTTTTCAGAAAAAAAATATTTTGCAACGAAAACTTTTCCCTTCATGCCAAACACGCCCATAGAAGGTACTTTTTCTTTTTTTTTCTATTTATACCTGTTCCTTTTCTTTCTTCTTCTTTTTCTTGTACGGCAATATAATTGCATTGCTATCTTGATCATTCAGGCTATTAACACAAAGCACAAGGAGATAGTTTCCAGTTAAAAACAGAGCAAAGGCTTCTAAATGCACATGCTTAACTGAAAATAGAAACAACTAGTGTTTCAGCAGCATAATAAGCACGTGAGTTGTAAGAAATTGATTACCCCACATATGTATCAAGGTTCATATCTGCACTAGGCTCCATTATCACGATCTAACAATAATACTACTCTTACGGCCACATAGTAATTGCAGCTGAAGCAAATTGATAATTTAGCTGTGTTATAAAATTCTAAAATTTTCTGAGTCTGCAAGAATAACCAAAAAAATGTGCTGGGGTTTATGTCAAAGCCTAGAACCACAGCTGGGTTTTTACAAGTGCGTAATATTTACACTTGCGTCCTTAAAGTTTAGGAAATCGCACTCCGCCCGCTTTAGGACATTTGTTTATGTAAGCACAGTTTTTGGCTCAGAGTTTCTTTTTTTTTTTTTTTTGGTGGTGTTTTTGGCTCAGAGTTTCATTCCATTTCTAATACAATTCATCAGCTGGCAGTAGCATTTTCCATTTGGCTTCCGCAGAATTTAGCACAAAAACAGCACCGCTACACCAAAAGTTAAATACAAAATTAACCATCGATGCGATGCGTTCGCGGTTTAGAGCTTTCTCTCAAATGGGGTTCTCTAAAATGGTTCGCACAGCAAATAATTATCCAGTGAACACCCAAGCAGCAAGTACTCTCCCCCTTATTCTATGTTCAATTCTTTTTTTTCATCTATATGTTTTTAAGTTTATGTATATATGTGTGAACAGGTGAAAAAATGGAGAAGAGCATCTACACTATTCTAACCCTGGACCGTTGGGACTCGCTAAATCATATGGGTTATAAAATGGCTTCACTGAGGCCAATTCACGGGAAGTTAGCTTTGAAATTTTTGAGCTGGTTTATTAAGCAACCCGGTTTAGAATTCAGTCACATTATTCACATGTATGGTATAACTACCCACATACTCGTTAGAGCTAGAATGCATGACTATGTTAAGTCAATTTTGAGGCATTTATCTGACATGGGTGTTATGCCAAGTTCTGTTTTTGAGTCTCTTATGGATACATATCGTCTTTGTAGTTCGAACCCTTCTGTTTTTGATATTTTAATTAGGGTTTATGTGAGAAAAGGTACACTTAAAGATGCTCTTCAGATTTTCCATTTGATGAGCTCTCGAGCATTTAAACCGTCGGTTTACACTTGTAATATGCTCTTAGCAGCGATGGGGAAGCAGCGGAATGCTGAGTGTGTATGGTCATTTTTCAAAGAAATGCTTGCTAAACGTGTTTGCCCTAATGTTGGTACATTCAATATACTTTTACAAGTTCTTTGTGCCCAAGGAAAGGTCGAGAGAGCAAGTTTTTTTCTTGCAAAGATGCTAGAGAGTGGTTATAACCCTGATGTGGTTACTTATAATACTTTGCTTAATTGGTATTGCAAAAAGGGCAGGTATAAGGCCGCTTTAGAATTGATAGATTGCATGAATTCTAAGGGTCTTGAGGCTGATGTTTGTACATACAATGTGTTTATAGATGACTTATGTAGGAATAATAGGAGTTCTAAAGGTTATTTAGTATTGAGGAAGATGAGGAAGAGGTTGATTGTTCCAAATCATATCACCTATAACACTCTTATTAACGGGTTTGTGAAAGAGGGTAAGATTGATGTTGCAATGAAGATTTTTCATGAGATGTTGAAGTTAAATCTTTCACCAAATTGTATCACTTTCAATGCTTTGATTGATGGGCATTGTCGAGCAGGCAATCTAAAAGAAGCTCAAGAAATGCTGAATGAAATGGAAGCAAGAGGTTTACGGCCCAATGAAGTTAGTTATGGGGCTCTCTTGAATGGTTTCTGCAAGCATGGCATATTGGATCCTGCAAGAAATATCCTCAAGAAGATGAAGTTGGATGGATTATCTCCTGATCATATTGCATATACAATGTTGATAGAAGGGATGTGCAAAATGGGGTCACTTGGAGAAGTTGTACATTTACTTGACGAAATGTTTGAGAGGGGTATATGTCTTGATGTTGTTGCATACTCGGTGCTTCTAAATGGATTTTGTAAAGCTGGAATGCTAAATGCAGCAATGGAGATATTAAGTAAGATGTACAGGTTTGGAGTTTTTCCAAACGATGTGGTATACTCTACTTTGATCTACAACTTTTGTAAGCAGCAAGATCCCCTAAAAGCAATCAGAGTCTATGCAATGATGCAAAAATCAGGCCATAGTCCTAACACTTTCATATGCAACTCACTAATATCTTCTCTTTGTACATGTGGAAGAGTAAGAGAGGCAGAGGATTTCATGCGTCACATGCATGAGATTGGTCTTGTTCCCAGTTCTATTGCTTTTACTTCTGTTATTGACTACTATGGAAGTGCAGGTGAAGGGTTAAAAGCACTATCCTGGTTTGACAAAATGATTAACTTGGGTAGTCAGCCTAGCTTGTATACCTATGCAAGCTTACTAAAGGGAATATGCAGAGGAGGAAACCTTACAGAGGCACTTGGATTTTTTGATAAACTCCGTGGAATTTGCTGTGCTACTGGTGTTGTTGTCTACAACTCATTGCTGGCTGAGATCTGTAAGTTAGGCCACTTCCTCATGGCATTAATCCTTATCGATGAGATGGTTCAGAAAAACGTGCTCCCTGATAGTCATACATACACCAATCTCCTAGCTGGCTTGTGTGGGAAGGATAAGTTGGTTGCTGCAATTCTTCTGTTGGGAAGAGCATTGAATAAAGGAGACCCTTCTTCAAACCGGGTCATGTATACGTGTATCATTGATGGACTTTTCAAGAGTGGCTTGCCTAGGGTTGCCCATTACTTCTATGATGAGATGACGAGGAGTGGACTTAGCCCAGATACCGTGGCACTGAATGTGATGATGGATGGTTACACAAAACATGGACAAATGGATAAGGTGAGCAGTTTCATTTCTACAATGAGACAGACAAATCAAATGCCTTCCTTGGCTACATATAATATTCTATTACGAGGCTACTCGAGACAGAAAAACATATCTGAGTGCTCTAAGTTATATCAGTCACTTAGAAAAAAAGGTTTTGCTCCAGATAAATTAACATGCCATTATGTGATTCGTGGACTCTGTGAGTCGAGCATGCTGGATATTGGAGTTAAGTTTATGATAAAGATTATTGTGGGAGGAACAGTGGCAGATAAATTCACATTCAACATGATTATCAGTAAATATAGTGAAAGGGGTGAGATGAAGAAGGCCCTTGATTTACTTACTTTAATGACTACCGTTGGTGTTTCTCCTGATGGAGACACTTACAACTCAATATTTAAGGGACTGAAAAGAACATTGGACTTCGAAAATTCACGTCGTCTACTGCATAAAATGTTCGAAGAGGGTTTCATCCCAATTGACAGACAATATAGTAATCTAATTACTAGTATGTGTAAAGTTGGAGATGTAAAAGGAGCATTCAAAGTAAAAGATGAAATGGAGTTGCTAGGCGTTAGCTCCCGTAATGTAGCTGAGGGTGCGATTATACGGGGGCTTGTGCATCGTGGGAAGATGGAGGAAGCAATGCTGGTGCTTGAATGTATGCTTCGGGTGCATCTGATTCCAACTGTTGCCACGTTCACAACTGTTATGCATGGACTTTGCAAAAGTTCTAAGGTCTCTGAGGCCTTAAAATTGAAAGCTACAATGGACCTTCATGGTGCAAAGGCAGATGTTATTGTTTACAATGTCCTGATAACAGGCCTTTGTGCTGGTGGCTGTATTGATCATGCTTTTGATCTCTATGAGGAGCTGAAAGAGAGGGGTCTGTGTCCCAATGTTACAACTTTTACAATTCTTATCAATGCCGTCTGTTCTGCAAACGATCTTGCAAAGGGTGAAAGTCTTCTAAGTGATCTGCAAGAGAGAGGATTGGCAGGTGAATATTCAAGCACTGAAGGCTTATGTGAAGGATTGGCAGTCTTGAGCGAGAAGCTAAATGCTTTAAGAAAGAAGAAAAAGAAAAGAAGATAAGTATTGCTGTAGAAAGACGAAAAGCTGATCAATTTTACACTGGGAACATTTATCTTGCTTGCTGGAGATGAGGTCTCCACGAGGGTCGTTCTCTAGCTTAAACCAGCTTCAATGATTGAAATCAGGCTATCTGATACATCTGCAGCTTGAACTTTGGTCACTTCTACGTTTTGAAGGCTATTTCTGCGTTTAGTATCCTTTAATATATTCGTCATACAAGGTGGTTAGAAGAATTATTCTGCAGCTCACGAGGTGGTCTACTGCTATACTGACACTGATCTGTCAGAATAGGTATTTGGCATTCCTTTGTTTATTCTGTTTTTAATGCACTAGGGCTATCTAGTGAGCTTCATCTGCAGTCTGTTCAATTAATTTGTTTCGGCTATCCAGTTGCTATTGCGTAGTCTTTATGTTTGGATTACTTCTGCAGCTTATGTGCTCTAACAAGATGACTAGAGTTGAAGTCTTGCATAAATCACAGCGGAGCTTCAGCATTACTATAGAGAAGGCTAATTGTGAAATATAGGTAAAAGAGTGCTGCTTGAACTGTCCTAGTCGCTTCAGCATTAATGTCTAGAAGTATCTATCTGATGCTTTAACTTCTTAGTTTCCTTTGCAAATTTCACAACCAGTACGTCCATATGACAGCAAATTGCAATAGCATAGCTGAAACTTTTTCCATCTTTGAGACTAAGAGTTTGCAGAATATTCTTGTTATAATTTGGTCTATGCAGGCACTGATCTCCGACTCTCTGCTAAAGTTCGAACAAATCCTGCCTCCACCGACTTTCTGAAGTAGAGATAAGGTATCTTCAATTGTTGTTGATCATAATCCTATTCAATATTTCCCCTTGGTTATTTGAAGTCAGAGATCATTTGGGTGACTGTGGTCAGGTATTTGACAGTTCATTAATGTGACATGCTCTACTGATGACAAGCTCTTTCTTGTTGCTTGTTTCTCAACACCACCATCCAAAACATAATAAGGAAAATAAGGCAGGTCATATGGAGATGATGTGTGTGGATCATCAGGAAATCATTTATGGACTTAATTACCTTGGAGACTACATTCTCCAGACTTTTGCGAAGCCAGTTTATAACAGATCTCCTTTTTAAGTTAGTCTTTTCTTAAACAACATTTTGTTTGACAACTGTGAGTTTTCACTGTTCTAATGGGTTGTCATTCTGTTTTCACCTAGGACTGCTTGAGTAATGGAGTATTGGATGCTGAGGAGTCGTGATCTTAAAGTTCATGATATACGTTCATCAGCCCCATCGTATCTGCGAATTCTCAATAAGGCAGCTCCTTGATATACGGTGTCTTAGTTAGCTAACGAAGTTGATGTTGAAGTAGAAAGAAGGCTAATAAATAAGAACGGAGTCGGGGAATTCTAACTCTTAACTTGCTCCTGCGTGTACCGCAACATCTTTAACATATGTAAACCTAATAATGAAGGCATGCGGCTGGATAAAGGTGTGGGTCATCAACTTGCAGCCATATCTGAGGCAATAGGAGGAAGTCCTTCTCCGGCGGAGAGATAAAATATGGAATGCCCATTTGGTTTGGCTTATTTTCTTTATGTAGCATAAGATTGTCTTCTTGTTCCTATGGCAGATGGAAAATGTAGGCCAAATATCTCGAAATATTTGTGATCCTCTCATGAGATGCAATATTTAATAGAACTATAAAGTACAATTATTTTTATTTACTTTAAATAATGGTTGATTTTAACCTATTTCATCACTTTCTTATCAAGTGTTATTGCAATGCGTCAATCTCTTCATTCTTCCATATTCATATGTTAAGATCTATTAAACTCTTATATCTTTTTCGAATTTGAAATAGTATTTTATATGTGATTTTTAAAATTAGATAGAACATATTATTATTTAGGTTTCATATTGATTTTGGTATTTAATTATTAAAATTCGATTAAGCTTGAAAACGTACATCAACGAAAAGTTATAATCTTGTGCCTGTGCCACGGTTATTACCCGACTCCGAAGGGGCGGGTTCTTGCCCACGAGTTGATCAGATATAAGTCAATGATAAATATCACATATCCCAACATGTGCTTGGCGCACGCATCACCACATAATTAATACCACTTAGCCCAATGTGAGGCCTGGTGTACGCGTCATCTCATAATTAATGCCAAATCAGTCATCAATTGCTCAAGTCTCAAATGTTCATATAGCATATAAAGTATTCATAGAGACAACAATATAATACGCGGATATAGAATTATGCTTGAGAGTATGACCATAATTAAGGCAAATATCTCAATATAGCAAGAATAGCCCCATCATGTCTGAAACAGATAAGCACATAGTCTAGACATGATTCCAAGCATGAATAATCACTCAAGTAGTCATACAAGTAGAGAAAATACGGAAATAACGGGTCTTGATAGCAAAATAAAGCACATAATAGCCTAAAGTCTACCCGAATCATGAATAACCCCGGTGTATGCACATACACCCATCACCTAGGACGTGCGTCATCCCTACGCTATCTCAAATATCATAGCCAATAGGGAAATTACCCTCAAACCAAGTTTAAACATGTTATTTATCTCAAAGTGCTCGAATTAATACTCCAAAAAGCCCTTCCCACGCGAATCAGCCTCCAAACAGCTCGAATCTAGTAAAAAATAACTCAATAACATCAAATATTGGCTATAAAAATCGATTCCAAGTAATAAAGCTTCAACTTTTATCGAATAGCAAAAAATCAATTAAAAAGTCAACCTATGCTCGCCTTCCGGTACACGACAAAAATCATAAATCCAGATTACTCATTCAAAAATGAGTCCAAATATACAAGTTTCATCTAAATTCGACTCTAAATCGAACTTCAAATCTCTATTTCTCACTCTCCAAAATCACAATCAAAATCCCTAAATTTTACCTAAAAAACCCCCATAATATATGTGTAATAATCCTTGGGTAAACATCAAGTAGAAATTATTTATCCTCTTGCTTGGTGTGAAAATCTCTTTCAAAAATCGCCCTCTCCAACTCTACGGCTTAAAATATGAAATAATGCGTATAAGCCCCAAAATACAAGTCTTTAAAAATCTACCGAGTAATACCACGAATGCAGTCCAAGCCTCGCGTTCGCAAAGCACAACCAATTTCAGCCCCAGAAATACCCATCACGAACGCGATGCACAGCCCGCGAACGCGATGAACTGCCCACTCCAGGCCTACGAAAATGCAATTTCCTTCACGCGAACGTAAAGGCCAAATTCCTGGCCAACCCCCAGTTGCCTTCCTCTACGCGAATGCGAAGCCCCGATCGGGAACGCGAATGCCACTGCTAACAAAGCTTCGCGAATGCGGCACACTAATCGCGAACGCAAAGAGCAAAATGCCACTGCCCCAAAATTAGCCTTCGCAATCGCGAGACCATCTTCGTGATCGCGAAGCATACCAGAAACCAGCAAAACTTCAGCAGTCCAACCAAGCTCAAATGACTCGAAATCCATTTGAAATACTCCCGAGCCCCCTAGACCCCGTTCAATCGCACCAAACAGTCCTAAAACATAACACGAACCTACTAGAGGTCTCAAATCACACATAATAATATCAAAACAACGAATCACACATCAATTCAATCTTAATGTATTAATCAAATTTCAACCTTCAAAACCCATGCTGAACCACGTCTAACCAACTTGGAATCCCCCAAATTTTACGCACAAATTTTAAATGACATAATGAACCTATTCCAACTTGCGGAACAACAATTCTACCCTGATAGCCTCAAAATAAACTCCCATCAAACCAATGAACTATCTAAACTTTCAACTTTCGTCAGTTAGAGCCAAATCAACCTAGGAACATCAAAATCAAATTTCGAACATATGCCTAATTCCAGAATTTACCATACGAACCTATTGGAACCATCAAATCATCAATCCGAGGTCATTTACACCAAAGTCAATCCTCAATCAATTCTTATAACTTAAGCCTCTAACCATAGAACTAAACGTTCTATTCACTCCAAACCTTTTCCAAAATCATGCCAACCGTCCCCGCAAGTCAAATAACAACAAATACATACTTGAGGAGCATCAAATAAGAAAACAAGGCTCAAATACATAAAATAACCACCTCGATCGTTACAAAATTAGAAAACCCTCCTCTCGAGTCTTGTGAGCATATTTTTTCGGTTGACTCAGTTGTTACTCAACGACCCTGGTTTGCAGATATTGCAAATTGGATGCCCCAAGATATCTCTTACCAGCAAAGAAAAAAACTTATAACTTATGCTAAGTATTATTTGTGGAACGAACCTTACTTGTTTACAATTTGTGCAGATAATATCATTAGAAGGTGTGTATCCGAAGAAGAGATAAATAAAATTCTGCATCATTTCCATGATGAAGCAATTGGAGGACATTATACAGCAAATCAGACTGCCTCTGAAGTGTCGGAGGTTGGATTTTTTGGCCAACACTTTTTAAGGATACCCATGCCTATGTTGTATAATGTGATAGGTGTCAGAGAACATACGCAACATTACTAAGAGAGATGAGATTCCATTAAAATCAATACAAGTATATGAAATATTTGATGTTTGGGAATAGATATCATGGGGTTTTTTTTTTCTCTCACTCTTTCAAATATATCCTCATGGCCGTGGATTATGTGTCAAGATGGGTTGAAGCCATCCCCACAAGGAAGAATGATGCTCATATAGTGTGTAACTTTTTAAGAACAAATATGTTTACTAGACTTAGCAGATCACGAGTTATCATTAATGACCAAGGGACTCATTTCGTAAAAAGATAATTTTTTGCTTTACTGTCAAAATATGGTGTGACTCAAAATAGGAACACCATATCATACTCAAACTCAAGGGCAAGGAGGTTTCCAACCGCGAGTTAAAAGAATTCTTGAAAAAATGGTTAGAATCTCAAGAAAAGATTGGGTTTTAAAATTAGATGATACATTATGGGCATATCGAACGATATTCAAAACGCTAATTAGAATATCTCTATTAGTCTTTAAAAAAGCTGGTCACTTACCCGTTGAATTAGAACATAAAGCTATTTGGGCATTAAAAGCACTGAATCTTGAATTAACCTCTGCTGGAAAAAATAAATTCTTGCAGGTTAATGAGTTAGAACAATTGAGGTTAGAAGCTTATGAAAATGCCAAAAATTTCAAGGAAAAAACAAAGAAGTGCATGAAAATTTGATCGGACAAAAAATCTTCAAAAGTGGAGATATTGTACTTCTTTATAATAGCCGACTTAGGCTATTTTCAGGAAAATTAAAGTCCAGATGGACAGGTTCCTACAATGTGATAAATGGTACTCCTTATGATGCAATTAAAATACAACATATATATTTAACTTGGTAATCAAGAGAAAGACTCACTTAACTCCAGTAAAAACAAAATCATTCAATATGCATTGCATGCATGTACGAAGTTTCAAAATCAATATTCCAACAGCCGTATGGTTTGATTTATTTGTAGGTAACTTTTGGAGGTACATACACACACCACTTATTCAAGGAATCTTCAACCATGAATTCAACCAATATAGAAGACTTATCTGTTCCCATAATTCCACCCAAACCCCAGACATAGAAAAGGACCTTCCAATTCCTAGCTTTAGCACTAATCCTACATCTACAACTACAAATTTTGGTTCATCAATGGCTACTACCTCTCTGTATGCCGATGGGAGCCAAACTTTGTAGCAATCAAAGCAAGGGAAGTCCACTTAGCAATTTGGGTTCGTCTTTCCCAACTGCCCATAGAGTTCTATGAAGGGATAATACTTAACAGGGTTGGAAACTCTATTGGTAAATTCCTTCGTGTAGACGCCTGTACCAGTTCGACACTCACAGGAAGGTATGCGATACTATGCGTACATGTAGCACTTGACCAACCAGTCCAACCAGCTATATAGATCGAAACTCACATTGAACAACTAGTTTACGAAGGTGATGTTTCTCTGCAAAAAATATGGCAGGCTTGGTCATACAGCCCCAACCTGCACTTACTCCTCAGTCGATACAGTTAGCCATAAATAGGAAGGTCCATGGGCCATCATCTCTACAAATTCATCCACAAATTCACAACTTCATGCAGAGGAGCAATGGCAGACTATTTCCATCCCCAAAGGCAACAGGCACAATGCAAAAAATAAAAAATCGGAGGCAAATAACTAGTTCCTTCCAAGATATACCACAAATTACAAGCCCGGGTATAAATGTCAAAATATTTGATGCGGCGTCAGGTAAGTATCTTAACACACAAAAGCTAGTCTATAAATATAGACACTCATATAAAGCTTCTCCAGTAGCAAACACAACTTTTACATACAAAGCAATAAAAAATACTACTATCAACACTGAGAATACTCTGAACCAAGGTAATGCTATCAATGCTTCTAACAAATTCTCTGCTCTCCCTACCCTAGAATATAATGAGTTAGCTCAACATGAAAATTTCAACGATATGAATTTAGACGTTCAGAACTCCACCCAAGCCACTGAATTGGATTTGTCAATAATTCCGAGAACCCCCTCAAGCCCCACTGCCCTCACAATGACACATGGCAAAAGCAAGCCATGCAAAGATCCTAACCTTAATGAGACAAGTGGCCCACTTAAAATCTTTCAAAAAACACACAGATTTTATTACCTCAAATAATCCCTAAACTACTAGCACTCCTCTGCAACGCTTGGCAACAAGCTCCTACCAAGTGGCCATGCAAAACACCCCACCAATAATGGGTAAACCATCCCTACAAGGCAAAGATAAGGCCATGCAAACTGAATCCTTGTCAAGAGATCCGCATTGATTAGAACCCGCCTCCCAATTCCATCCATCTATTATATCTTCTCCAAAACACCATGCTTCCAACACTAAAGAACCATCAAAGGAGAATACAACTAACACCACTCTCCCAAATATATCGTCAATCACTAATCTCCATAATATTGTTCATCGAAATTTCAAGCCTTTGCGAAGTCAAAATTATGTTGTTCCGAGTGATGGAGGACAAGAAATATGTTTGCAAATGTCCAATGGAGCTATACAAGTACCCCCTCGAAATCAGGCCTCTATTAAACGAGGCAGTGAAACTTTGCTGTGGTTCTGAGCCCATCAATGCATGAAAACACTGTACCCCCTCCGATGAGCCAATTCAATGCCAATCTCACCCAACACCATCCATCAATGAATAGAGCTACTAGTTTTGTGATTTGGAATATAAGGGATGGTCATAATGACGATTTTAAGCGTAACTTTAGAGACCTATTTAATACCTATAATTCATGCATGGTAGCGCTGCTTGAAACAAGGATGACCAACCATATCACCCTTAGAGATGAATTTCACTTTCTAATATGGTGGAAGTCCCAGCGCAAGGTCAATCTGGAGGTATAGCCATTTGAATGGTCAAGAGATCCATGTAATGCTCCAAGTACTCCCAAACCATCAACCTTGGCTCTTCAGCACTATCTATGCTAGTAATAATGCCAATACTCGACAACAGCTTTGGCAAAACTTAGATGTGATTTTTAGGAGGGGATTTTAATGAAGTTATAAATCAAGAGGAAAAGTGGGGAGGGAGACCAATTAATATATGGCCTCTCGTCTTCAATCATGTGTTAACCAATGTAGTATCATAGATATTGGCTTTAAAGGAGAAAAATACACCTGGTCTAATCATAGATATAGTCGTAATGACCTGATCCTTGAACGACTAGATAAATATCTTGCTAATGAAAATTGGTTAGAATACTAACCCAACGCTAGCGTTACCCACCTACCAAAAACGTACTCTGACCATAACCCCCTTTTAATATCCCTCTTCCAGCATAGTAGAATCCCTAATCAACGTATTTTTCGCCTTGAAATATATTGGTGTCATCACCCGGATTTTAACTCCATTGTCCTTGAAAGCTGGAATGAACAAACTTTACCAAATGCCACTAACTGCATTGCCGAAAAAGTCAAACACTGGGCAACCAACACATTTGGCAATGTCTCACAAAGGAAAAAAGAACTCCTTTCTAGACTTGGTGGCATACAAAAATCCCCCCACTACCCTACTAGTAATTTTTTACAAGAATTAGAGCATACCCTAACATCTGAATATAGGAATATTCTCAAAATTGAGGACTACTGGAAACTTAGATCACGTATTAATTGGCTTAGCGAGGGTGACGCGAGTACTAGATTCTTCCATATTAGTGTGCTCAATAGACGATGTAAGAACCGTATCTCTTTTTTCAAAGATGACCAAAATAATTGGATAATAACCATAACAAAATTCTCAAACACACATTCAGGATATTTACCAACCAAATCATGAAACATCTAGTTGGGCTGACATGAAATCCTCCCCTAGTTCCTCATCTAATACTGACTTAGCAACCCTGGACAAACCCTTATAAAATTATGAAATCACTAGAGCTATTCTTTTCAAATCATTTAAAGCACTGAGTCCAGATGGTCTACATCCTTTATTTTATAAAAAATATTGGCATATCATTAAAAATATAGTGTTTGATTATTGCCACTCCATATTTGAATCTCTCATCACCCTAGATGATCTTAATACTACTTACCTTTGTTTAGTTCTCAAATTTCCAAAGGCCAATTACCTCATGAATTTTCGCCCTATTGGACTTTGTAATACAATCTATAAAACCATTACAAAACTCATTGTAAACCAAATCAAGTCATTCCTTGATAGCCTAATTGGCCCGTTTCAATTCAGTTTCCTCAAAGGGCGACGAGCTTCTTACAATGTTATCATAATTCAAGAAATTAGTCACCACTATAACAAACTAAAGAGTGCCAAAAAAAAGCTCCTCCTAAAAATTGATTTAGAAAAAGCTTTCGATCGACTTGAGTGGTCCTTCATTCTTATAACCCTACACTATTCCAATTTTCCATCCCGTATCACTAAGATTATCATGGCATGCATTACCACATCCCGTGTTGCCGTCCCTGTCAAGGGCTCTCAAACAGACTTCTTTAATCTATCAAGAGGTATAAGACAAGGCGACCCTATATACCTGTATATTTTTATTCTTTGTATTGAACTCCTATTTATCCTCATCAACCACCAAGTGGATTTAACACTATGGACCCCATTAACATAACCCCATGAGGACCTCCCCTCTCCCATTTATTTTTTGTGAACGAGTTAACCCTAATGGCAAATGCTAATAAAAAATCAACCACTACAATTAAAAGTTGTCCAGATTATTTCAATACCCTATCAAGACAAAAAATCAATCTCGCAAAATCCAAGCTCATCTTCTCAAAAAATTGCTCTAGCACTCTAAAAAACTCCATCTCAAATATTCTTAATATCAAGGTTAGCGACACCTTTGGAAAATATCTACGCTTTCCAATTCTAAATAACAAACCTAGATCAATTGAATTCAAATTCATCCTAGACAAAAAAAAGCCCAATTCCTCTCACTTGCAGGAAGAGCAATCCTTGTCCAACCTACACTCAAACCTCTCCCAAACCATGTTATGCAATACATCTTTCTCCCTAGAGCGATTCACAAACAAATTGTCAAAATACAAAAGGACTTCCTATGGGGTAGCAACTAAAATGCCAGGAAAATCCACTATCTAAATTGGGACGCCATTACCATGCCTAAGAATGCTGGGGGTCTAGGTATAAGAAAATCCAAGGAAAAAAATACTACTATTATTACTGGCCTCACATGGAGACTATTTACCCACCCATCCGCACTCTGGGCAAAGGTACTAACAACAAAATTTGTAGGTAGATATTCTAGTAATAATCATTCTTTTATTTGGAACAACATCCTTATGGGTTGGAGCGTGTGTGAGCAAGAAATAATTTGGAACATTAGGGATGGGCAGAACATAGACTTCTGGCATGCAAATTGGCTACCATGCACTAAGACCCTTCGTAGCATTGATCCAAGGCCCTCTCTCTAGTAATGATTTAAAGCTCAAAGTTTGGAATGTTCTTATAGATGATATATGGGATTTGTCAAAAATCTCATTCGAACTGCCAACTCATATCTCCAACCAAATTCTCTCAGGGCAAATAACTAATAGTTTTAGCAATATTGATGTACCAATGTGGTCTTTTACCACAAATGGTATATTTACTACTAAATCAGTCTATCCCCTAATATCACCCTATACCGAAATGGCCTCCAATAAAGACTTCAAATGAATTTGGAAGCTTAAAACTTGGAATAAGATTAAATATTTCCTATGGAAATGCTATCATAACCACTTGCCTACTAAGAGCTACCTATGTCACATTGGCGTTGATTTACCAATCTCCTGTTCTATATGCAACTATTTAGAAGAAACACCCTGACATATCTTCCTCTTCTATCCTATGGCCACTTCCTTATGGCAAGAGCTGGGTATTAACACCAGTCTTTAGATCTCCAAACTGTCCATTGGCTCGAAGCCCTCTATAAAAGTGATCCACAGGTAGCATATTCTTCCTTAACCGGGGACTGTCTATTTTCCTTTGCAATCCGGCACTTGTGGTTGAATAGGAATACGAATACTTTCCACCGACTTTGTCAACCTCTTAGTCGAAATCTAGTAATTATTAGAAGTCTTGAATACCTCCACTGTAGCAACATCACTTGTTCCAATCCGGACAAACCTCTAATATTACTAGCTAGGTGGCACCCTCCTTCCACGGCCCAAATAAAGCTTAATATTGATGGGGCCTTTACCGGAAAATTTAAGTAAGGGGGTATTGGGGGGGGGGNTTTGGGGGGGGGGGGGGTGTTTAGAGATAAAAATGGGGATTAGATACTGGGATTCAGCAAAACCATTCATGGTCCTAGTCCGCTTTTTCATGGAACTTCAAGCACTATGCCATGGGCTGCGGCTAGCAAATGACCTGTATTGGGTCGGGTGCAATCAAATGAAATCGGGTCGGATATAAGTAAATGAAATCGGGCCGGTCACAATCAAGGGAAGACAGGACGGTTATAGTATGAGGCCGAACTACCTCAGTCCGGGATCGAGAAGTCGGGCACGCAGGTTGGAGCAGCCGAGACGAGACGACCGATATGGTTGGCCGAGGAACACTTAGAGATTGAGGGTCGGCCTCGAACCGTGTATCTCGCCATTCACCGGGTATCTCGCCAGGAGTAATTATCTCAATCATTATAGCCGTTATGCCACGATTTAAGGAGATTCAATCCCGTATTTAAGGGGATTTATCTTGTAATTAGTTACCTACCTTATTTGGAATTCTTATTTTTGCCTATAAGAGGCGTTCTCATTCACCATTTTAACGGACAACATTCTCTGAAAACACAGTTAATATATTTTGGCTATTTCTTATCGCATCTACTGTTCTCCAACACTACATTCGCTGTTCATCAAAATATTTTCCCATTTCTCATAGTTCATCGCCAATTCGCGGTTTGACTGTCCTTTTCTT